>APFE030660196.1:362901-397787 GCA_000404065.3 Pinus taeda | reverse complement strand
AGTACTGCGACAAGCACCATCAGCGAAACCAATATAAGGCGTACTAGACATCTGCACAAGAAGCGAAAGACACAATAAGCGACAGGCGACAATCGAGTCTATAAAAACTCTAACACACATACACAACACACTTGCTAGAGTACATGTATATACAAAAAGAAGCGTACTAGCATCACGCATAGTACTTTTTCAAATACAGCCCATTCCGGGGCTGCGCGAGAGGGTTCCCTTCATAATCAATTAGCTCATAGGCCCCTTTTTCCAAAACTTTCTTGACAATATAAGGGCCTAGCCACATGGATTCGAGCTTTCATGGTCCTAGCTTATCGTTTGCCTGATCATACAACAGAACTAAGTCTCCCTCGTTACAAGAACGTGGATGCACAGTCTGGTCAAAGCGAGATTTGACTCGCTTCTTCTGCGTTTCGATGGCCAAATTAGCTAGGCGTCGAGTCTCATCTAAACGTTCCAGATAAAGGAGACGTTCTTCTAACGGGGTAGTATTGGGAAGTAGCTCGACAGCGAATTTTAATGAAGGGATTTCACACTCAATTGGAAGGGTAGCCTCTAGTCCATAGACTAGTTGAAATGGAGTGAAACCAGTGGCATCCTTCACGGAAGTTCGGTAAGCCCACAAAGCAGGAAACAACATCAAATGCCAATTAGACTTATGCATGCCAACGGTACGCTGAAGCATTGTAACTAAAATCTTGTTGATCGCTTCAACTTGGCCATTGGACTGAGGGTAGTACGGAGTAGAACTATCGTGCTTTAAGCCTAGCTGGGTTGTCAGTTCTGTCATCATATGATTCCAGAAATGCTTTCCGTGATCAGTGACGATGGCTTGAGGGACGCCAAATCGCGAAATAACATGGTTAAATAAAAATTGCGTCGTTGTGTGACCGTCTTCATTTAGAGTAGGCATCGCCTCGGCCCATTTAGTAAAATAATCGACGGCAACGATGATGAACCCATGCCCACCGGCCGAGCGAGGGTTACAGGTGACATAATCAATGCCCCATTTGGCAAAAGGGCCGACGGTAACAACAGGGTGCAAAGGAGCGGGGGGTGCTCGCATCTTCCGCTGGAATATTTGGCACTCATGACAAGAACGGACTGCAAGAATGCAATCCTTAAAGATAGAGGGCCAAAAGTAGCCAGCACGGAGGATCTTTTGGGCAGTTGCGTAACCGGACATGTGACCACCACAAGCACCTGAGTGGCAGTGATTTAAGACTCTCTCAGCTTCCTCGTGAGTAAGACAACGGCGGAGAACAGAGTCGGCGCCGAGGCGATATAAGGTATCCCCAATGATACGATATGGTTGAGATTGATGACGAATCCTTCGCCGAGCATCCTTGGAAGTGCCCGGGTGAAAGGAGGACGTTTGCAAATATACGAGAATGTCACCGTACCAGGGGTCGAGGGTGCTGATGAGAAACAAGGTCTCATCCGGAATGTGATCTTCGATATGAGATGGCGAAGAAGAATGGCAAAGAGCAAATTAACTCAGCAAAAACCAACGATTTCTTGGACTTGGCGGTAGCGAACTCCAAGTCAAACTCTTGGAGGATGACAATCCACTTTGATTATTTGCCCCCCAGCAACTGGCGTGACAAGATATACGTCATGGGGTGACAAGATATACATAACCTAAGAACACTTGCATTATATTCCCCTGAGTATGTACTTCATGTTCCCTGAAGACACCTTTTGCAAGTTATCCCTAAAAAGTGCCCTATTTCCATTAGCGCGGGTACACAGTGTCTTACCCGCGCCAGTGACTCAGTTCCTCAAAAGGGGGCGCATCCATTGGCGCTCTATCCTAGAGCAACCCCCGCACCACCTAAGTTTGGCAATGATTTTTAGCCAGCACGCATCCATATGTTTTTTCCTCCCTTGTCATGAAGTTCTATGAAGGAAAAATCCTCAAGATAGAGGTCGAAAGTCATTTTTTATCCATGACAACTATGCTAAGTGGCTTTTCAGGGATAATGCCAATCTACAACAGGTGTCTTGGTACAATGTATCTTCCTCCTTTCTCAATCTATAAATGACTGCCCTCATGCATTAAACAAGCTAGTTTTGCTAGAGTCTTTGTGAGTGCTGAAGTAATGCTAGAGTGATAGTGAGAATTGTGAAGCATAGGGAGGTTATGCTGTCGGAATTCTGAGAGAGAGGAGGTCACTTTGCAAGGCGTATTTAGCTGCTCGCCCAGTCAGAGGAGGTTCAACGTCAGAACCTTGGTTGTAATCTTTCTCTGTTTTTACTCATTAATAGACGACTATCATTATGGTTCCACTCATGTGTCTTTATAATGGTATTTGAGTTATATGTTTTCTGACTGATATATAATTGCACATATTGGATTTTATGCTTGTATTTGTATCGTTCTTTGCATGTGCAGGTGTCCGTTCACGAGGATCGTGGGAATTGTGACCAGTCGGAGCAAAGGAACGGGAGTGACGATTCTTCTACAACTACTAGCGTTGGAATCCAGGTAGGCCATCATCATCGATCTCTGATTTGCAATTAGGAACCTGCGTGTTAGCATTGTGTGATTGTTGCTAGACCCGTGTTGGGCTAGTGGGATCGCCTCTGTCCGCATAGGGGATTTACCAGTTCAACAATAACCTTCAAGTTGCTTTGATGCCCTTCTTGAAACTTGATCCTTGAATGTCTCTTTGCTACTCTTCCTTTGACTTCAACACCTTAGCTTTGATACCATGTTGAAGAATCTAGGGTAATTAGGTTAATAAGATTCTTCTGACGATGATAACTATGTGTGAGGTACTTTTTACTTTTCTTATTAGCACAATCTTCTTTTGTTATTATTATAGTATGTTTTCTTCCTTCATCAAATAGTTACCAAAACAAAAGAGACAAGAACACAAGATGGCGGCTTTCTGCTAGGTCCAAAATCTCTCTCTTTGAGAGGAAAACCCACACAAATTCTCTTATAGAGATTCCAATTAACGAATACCAAGACCAAGACCAAGACCAAGACCTATTAGCCACTCCAAGACCAAGCCATTGCTTCCTTTGAATGTCTTTTCTTCTTCATGATTCTTCATTCACTTCAACTTTCTTTGCGTCTCCACATCATTGCCTTATCAAGATCTTCTTCTCGCTATCATGTCCTTCTATGAACTGCCTCATCCTCTTTGCTGCTACAGAACAATGAACTGTATAAAGATTCGACTTCTTCCTTTAGACGCCCAATTTCTTCCTCTATCTGATAATCTGAGCTCTGCTCTCATACCCAAATCATAAAGATGCTTCACTGATCAGTTGTCTACATTTAAGAGGGATCTAAATTCCCTTCTCTATGGAACTGTAAGCATGTAACCTTTGACTGTAGTCTTTACCAAAATATGTATGATCTAAAATCCTGATGTCCTAATTCATTGAAATCTCAAAGATGCGAAATATTGTGATCACCCACCAAAATTGCAAAGGTATCCGCATACTGCACTATGGACAGACTTCCGAAGATACATGTTGTTAAGCTTCCTTTGCAACGTTAGTTGTATTTGTGACAGCAAATTAAGGCTTCTTCAGGCCTGAGATTAGGGCATGTTCTAGGCCTCCTTCCTGCGGCTTAGAGCAGCATATGAGTAGCATATAAAAGGCCTGTCCTAGCTAAGTATATGCATCCTCCTTGATTGCGGACACAGTGTTTAGGGCACTGGAGGACAATGTTAGGGTGATTGTGTATTCCCTGTCATTAGGCAGTGTATAGATCTTAATACAGTGGATAGAATCTCCATTATGACAGTGGACATTAGGAGTTGTTCAGACATCAGATTAAGGCTCTATTTTACTGTGTTTTGAGGGTCCCTTGTAACAGCAAATTGTGACCAGCAGCTAGGGCATTTGAAATTATCCTTCAGCTGAGTGTAAGCCTGTTTTATGAGGGCTTACACTTCACTGCCCTCCTTGACATAGTTGTGTGTGCAGCTAGGGCTCTTTTGGAGCATCCTTTAGCAGCGTATAGAGGCTTCCTTTTTTACCGTGTTAAGGTTACTTCATTGACTGCGTTAGGACTTTCACATTAGAGCAGCGTAGAGCCTATCTTCATAACTGAGTTAGGCCTTCATTGCCATGCCAGCGTTAGGAGTTAGGGCATCTTCTTTAGGGTTGTGTGGTTCCTTCTTTCCCATGACAACATCTAGGGCATCTCCTCATAGGGCAGTGTATCATCTTAAGATCTCACCACCCACCAAAACCCAAAGACAAGTGGAGAGGAAGAGATCACAAGAGGTGTGTATCAAATAACTTGCAAGCCACCTCTTTTTATAGTAAAACATTGAGGATAGATGGGAGCAACTTGGTCGCTGGTTGACCTTGACGGATTGTCGCATAACACAAATAAATTCATTACTCCATGAATACATGTTAGAAATCGGATGATCTTTAGATCAATCCTACACCTCTCGACAAGAGGAACCCAAGAAAAATATCAACTACCATAAATAAAATGACCCACATGGAGTTTGGCCCTAGTTTCCAATTTTAACATGCTTCCCTGAAGCATAATTAAAAAGCCATGTCTTTGTTCAACTACAAGATTATAGGGCGTCAGCTAAATTATTTGTCTATACCAGTGATATACGAGAAAGGTCTAAGATGTTGCGGGGTACTCTTTGAGGCTTGAAGGGTTCATCAATTCATTAAATTTGTTTAAATTTTATTTTGTATGTTAAATGTTTTATTAAATTTTGTTGTCCCTTTAATTTTTTACTATTTAGTATTTAGTACTTCTACTCACGAACCCTTGCCACTTGATAGGTCTTTGGTTGCAAAACTTTGGTAGTGATATGCCATATTTGAAGAGATTCATCATTCAACTCTTAAACAAAGCATGTAGTGCTTGAGGTTGTGAGTGCAACTGGAGCGTGTTTAAGAAAATACATTCTAATAAGCGCAACTGATTGACACAAAAGTGTTTAAATAACCTTGTATTTGTCCATTACAATCTACGACTTCGCAACAAGCAAATACTAAGCGAGAGCCTGAATTTGAAGGTTTCATAATATGATTTGCACTTTAAAGTTCAAAGTTCAAACTTTGATTCACATTTCAATGTCTCATGATAATGACAGGTTTGGATCATTCACCAATCGACCTTGAAGAGATAGATTCGCAAACTACAAATGTAGCAAATTGGGTCCTGTTGTTGCATAGAATGTCTAGGCACCACTACAACAGCTCAGGTCGGGGGCTATCACCCGGATCCCCAATCTCTTTGTTTAAGTTCTCCCTACAACACGCTAAGGGGGGTAAACCCTACGAAAATGGAATGACAGAGAACTAATTGGAAACCAGCCAGTTCGGGAGACACAGTGAAGCGGCCAAGTATATGATTTAGATTTAGCAAGATTTGTAGGACCTGATAAGATTTTAAGCAATTGATGCCAGTGCCTTATGGAGTCAACTATCTTTCTAGGAAATGTAGGACCAAGTAATTAATTTGCAACTACTGCTTGGATGAATGACTATCTTATATGAAGTGCAGATCCTAAAGCTAATATGTGATGCAAGAATCTTGGTTAGTTTTAGTTAAATGCATATCTAAGTTTTAACCCTTCGATCCTTTCTATATTGAACCTAATTTCGTAGTAATTGGTAAAAAAAAGATAAGGTAAAGCACACTAAAGTGTGATTAATGATACCTCTCCTGAAAATCTAACATACCTGGTGCCTCCGGCGCTGCAAAGAGTTGTGGCTCTGACGACTGCAAGGTCACCGTTTTAAGTACTATTAAAAGCAGCCTTCTCAAGCAAGGATGGATATCTATCTCTTTATCGACCAAGATTATGCTTGGAAGTAAATTTTAGTTATGCAGAACTAACTTAATATGCAAGCGCACGAGATGATTAGAAAATGTGATGAAGTTAGATTCAAGGATGAAAAGTGTTTATGCTACGATCTGATTCAGAGTTATATATCAAAACCCTTAATTGTCAAAATGAATGTTCACTTCACTAGACAAACATTGAAAGATAAACTTCTTAGCAATATCATAATTAGACCACAAGCTTACTTCAAATCTTCTAGATTCTTTCAAATGCAATTATAGCTCAAAGAGAACAAAAGCGTCTTCACAAATTAATATCAGATGCTCAAAAAATACTCCGTTTATGAAACAAAAGATATGCATTTTATCGCAATTCCATGATAGAGTACTTAATTTTCAGAAATTAGTTTTTAGGACAGCAATAAGAAAAAATTTATGATAGCAGCAATATGACAATGAAAACATTAATCTATCAATGAATTCTTTAGCCCAAAAATTTACAGAAAATTTTCCAAACTTGCCCACATGAATTATCAAAAAAATTCAGCCTATTATGATGTGATTTCCATAATTATATCAGATCTAATATATTTATTATAGCCAGCAATTAAAACATGAAAAAAAATTCAAATGATGAATGCCCAACTCAAGAAATTAATTCCTTAATGTATTAGACAACTTAGGAACTGATTTTAGGCTAACCAACATGAATTTTTGCCATTGTTATATTTCACACTTCAAAAATAGAAATATTCAGAGATAACAGTCACCCAAATGTAGATCTAGGCCAAATGTTTGATACACATCAAACATAAATGACTTATTAATGTATTTAGCAATTTTTTTAGTTAATTTCAAACCACTTAAAAGTATTTTTCACCACTATTAGAAAGATATATGACAATTGTAGCAAACAGTGAGGAAAAAGATGGTTTAGAGATCAAACCCTTAGGTCATAGGTCTTGAAGATCACTTGCCCAAGTTGCCAAAAAAAATTCAATACCTGAAACACAAATTTTTACCAAATTTTCTGCAAAAACCCACCAATGATTAGCTTCAGAAAATCAAATATTCAAATCAGAAATGGAGCAAGGGGAATCTAGGGCCAATGAGAGCTAGCACTAAGCCCCATAGAACTAGTGTTGGGCTAGGAGAAGGCAAATCTGGACTTAGGAGCCCAAAAACTTGAAACCTTTGTTCTGAAATGAAAAAAAATAATAATAATAATAAAATAAATAAATAAATAAATTGCTTCAGATCTTCAGATTTATTGCAAAATCTTTAATGGTTGGCCTTGCAAAAATATTTGGGACAAGATATTGCCCTCCATGGCCTAGATCTGTCTCAAAACCCCCAGATCTGCGTCAAAAAATCTCAAATTTGAAGATTTAGTTGGCTGATTTCCCAGATCTATTCCTGCAAACAATCTTTGAGCCCAGATCTTGCCCTCCAGGGTCTAGAATTAGCTCAGATCTGAAGATTTTCTTGGTTGATTTCCCAGATCTATTCCTGCAAACAATCTTTGAGCCCAGTTCTTGCCCTCCAGGGTCTAGAATTAGCTCAGATCTGAAGATTTTCGTGGTTGATTTCTCAGATCTATTCCTGCAAACAATCTTTGAACCCAGATCTTACCCTCCAAGGTCTAAATCTAGCTCAGATTTGAAGATTTTCTTAGTTGATTTCTCATATCTATTCTTGCACAAATGAAAAGACAAGATCCCAATACCCAATATGTACAAAAATAGAGAAAATCCCAAAAACCCAAGTGTTAAAATTCAAAATTATGTTACAAAATTTCAGATCTACACAAGTAACTAACAGATCTATATAAATAATTTACAGATCTATACAAATAATTTACAAATCTATTAGATCTGAGGAGCATGAGTCCAACTCTGCTCCAAGATCTGATAATCTAAGGCTCTTAATAACCAGATCTATCAAAAATTTCCACAAAATATTTAAAAGATTTTGAAATTTTAGAGAGGTACTAGCCCAAAAACACCCTGTAGAAAAAATATTATCGTTAGATAAATCCTGAGGCTTATATGAAGTAGGCTCTTCAAAAAATATGAGTTGAGAGTTGTCTGGTCCAACTGAAGACTATCCTCAAACGCTCAATGAAAACTTGAGAGATCTTCTGCAAACACTAGATCAACCATCAAATCAAGTAGAGAAATAGAACAACAATAAAATTCTGAAGAAATAGAGATACCTGCTACTTCAATCAAAATTAAAAATGTTACTCTATATCCAACAAACTGAATAAAGTACCTACATTCAAATTATTCTAAGAGAGCTATTGATTGATAGTTTTCACATAATATTAAGCAGAAATTAAAACAATGTTACCATAAATTCATGAAGAGGAACACTACAGCACGTTGAAACCCCGAGGCTTTTGCATTAATTCAAAAAAATATACAAAAGAGCTTGAGAGCTTAGTACACAATCCAGAGATCGGATGGATCAACTGACAAATGACCTCCTATTTAAAGATAAATTTTCCAACGACTAGTTCGAGTGATCCTCGTCAAAGCAATCTCGACCATTGATGAAGATTAAAATTTATTTTAATCTCATCCGTCGAAATTTTAAATTCTTGAGGAAATTCGAATTTTTCAATTAAAAGCATTTTAATTAACTCGAAAATAAATAAATAAAAAAAATTAGAGTTAATTTCCTTAAAAAATTGACTTTGACTTAAACCCCAGGGACCAAAGGCTTAAAATTTAGCAAAATAATTAATTTGCCTTAATCCCAGGACCTTTTAAAACTTGAATTTTAAAGGATTGGCGAATTTTGCCTTTGGAGAATTTAAATTTACTAAGAACTAGAATTAATTAATTTTTGGCTTACGATTTTAATTAATCTTTTGGCCAGAAAATTTAATTAATGAACCTATGAAGGGATAAATTATTTTTCCAACCCTCAATACACTTTACATCATAATTTTCATATTTTTTACATCTCAATGGAGAAACCCATCTGTAATAGACCCTCACAGACTACCCATTTCTGCGACACAAATATAATCCAGCAGAGCAGGCAATTTATAATAAAATAACCTAACCAAATAGTTAGGATTATTCCCAAATCACTTTTACATAGACTCGATCTATAACACTAAGCCTCACCTAAAAGATCCCAGTGACAAAATACATTTCGGCTTTAGAGTAAGACTGTAGGAAAACTCTGTCAACCATCCGAGAATGGATCGGTGAGGCAAAAAACCTCCCAGAATGTAGGTCGTCGCCAAAAAATTAGGTTTACCTAGGCAGTTACATAGATGACACAGATCTGCTAAGATTATTTGCATCATATACATGCAGAATGGGTTTACATTATAACATGAAGATCAGACTGATGATGATAGCTGGACAGCACAGACACATCGATCAAGCACCCTCCCTTTTGCGAAAAAAGAGGGTGTACTACCATGGTTCGTTGACACATAGTGATCAACAGGTCCAAATAGAGGAGTCTCCTCTTCTTTTAAGCCTACATGACTTAGAGAATTTTATTTTGTATGTTAAATGTTTTATTAAATTTTGTTGTCCTTTTAAGCTTTTACTATTTAGTATTTAGTACTTCTACTCACATACCCTTACCGCTTGCTAGGTCTTCGGTGGCAAAACTTTAGTAGTGATATGCCAGATTTGAAGAGATTCGCCATTCGACACTTAAACAAAGCATGCAGTGCTTCAGGTTGTGAGCGCAACTGGAGCGTGTTTGAGAAAATACATTCTAAGAAGCGCAAATGATTGACACAAAAGTGTTTAAATAACCTTGTATTTGTCCATTACAATCTACGACTTCACAACAAGCAAATACTAAGCGAGAGCCTGAATTTAAAGGTTTCATAATCTGATTTGCACTTTAAAGTTCAAAGTTCAAAGTTTGATTAACATTTCAATGTCTCATGATAATGACAAGTTTGGATCATTCACCAATCAACCTTGAAGAAATAGATCCGCAAACTACAAATGTAGTGGATTGGGTCTAATTAGAGGAGGCTCCTCCTCTTTTAAGCCTACATGACTTAGAGAACTTTGAGAGTCAGGCAAGCAAAGGAGTGGGAGGAATCACTTCTATTTCTCACTCTTAAGAGTCTTAGACTCCTAGTTACTAATTTTTTACTGATTAGTATGCAATTTTTTGTAAACTTTTAGAAGCAGATGCTTCTGGTTCTATGTAGTCACTGATTAGGAGTCAGGACTCAGTACTTTGGATCATGTTTGGACTCATAACATATATGAGATACTTATTCATTCATGATATTTTGGACATATTGATATTATGCATTGTTTGGACATGGCTTTATTGAATATCAATGAAAAATGTTTTTTTAATTCAATGTGTATATTATTATTTATTGAACTCACCGAATTTTTTTCGATTTTTTCTCGATTTGATTAAAACTCTTCGCTCTTTTACCTCTCCGATTTATTGCCGATTTCGACTCTGGTAACATTGGTCCCAAGTCATATATGATCTATCAACATGAGCCTACTCACAATATGTGTCAAAAACCTCAAGTTGTATGCACAAAAACCAAGTTTTTTGCTTGATTTTCATTGACGCATTTTCTTCTCACATTATCGATGAAGCTATAGGTGCTCCAATACCTCTCTGTAGAAGAAGTATTAACCTGATGAAGCACTTTTATTGCCAATTTTGCCAAAGGTCCCCCAAAGCCATACATGTTCCACCATTCAACAAGATCCATTATGTCCCTAAGCTTCAATTGCATGCAAAGTACCAAACACTCTAGTTTCGCTGAAGTATTCCCCTAATTCTCCACGCAATCTAACAGGCCCCTCCCCATCAAGGACCAATTTATCTAATGTTGTCATATACCATTTGTATGGGGTTTGGTCCTAACCCCACCCTGAGATGCAAGTTTGTCCAACCAAGATGGAGTAGTATTTTGGGATAAGGATATACGCCAAGGCATGTAGAGGAACACTAAGTTTATCCCACCATGCACACACATATTTGTGAATATATACAAGATGGGATCTTTCTGCTAAACAATATCTTTTATTTTCCCCCAACATGTTATCCATCTGCTCATACACCTCCCAAATCATTGGTGCATCCATATCTGCAAAATGGATCATGTTATAAATGGGCTTGGTGTATTGCAAAACATCCCTCACACTTGCCCAAAACTAACTGGTGTCCTCCACCTCTTCAAAATCTTCCTTGTTAGTTGTGGTTGCAACCCTGCCCTTTAATACCTACCAATGTGGACTTGATACCATTCTAGCCAATGACTATCTTACCAATCAAATTTCTCCTTTGAAAAGCTTGCGACTGAGAGACAAAACCCTACAAAAATAAGCGCGAAAATTCACCTTCGAGCGAACCCATCTCTTCGCAAACCTGCCTCAGACCTGGGCGAGCCAAAAACAAGAAAGAGAAAAGAAGAATGATCTATGATGATGTTCAAATGAGGTAGAGCTCACTTGTATTTATAGCCTTCCAAGGGTGATCGATTTGCTTTAGGGCCGATCTGATCAAATATGCACATGTGGGCTCATAATTCAAATATATACTTTCCCTTGTCCAAATTTGATGATCTTTAGGTCAATTTTGGTCCTCTCAAGAAGAGGAATTTAATGTGATCATCATATCCATCAAACGAGCTGTCCAAAGTGGAATTTGGCCCTCGTTTCCAATTTTAACATAAAGAGACAAGCAAATAAGAGCTTTGCTATTTAGCCATGATTTATTAACTTATTCATAAGTTGCAAGGAAACAACAACCATTAATGTAATAAAAAAGATCATACACATCAGAAACACTTAATATTAATACATATGAATATTAATAATGGTTGCTATAACTTGTATATAACTATCTAATACAACTATTATAAATTTATATACAAAGTTATATAATAATTAAGATATTGATCTATAGATTTTTAATATATTTGTGTGGGCTTCAACATTTTTTCATCAAATTACATTCTAGCCAAATTTGAACATGAACAAGGGGACTTAGGTGGCAATTAACATCAGCTTTAAGATCAAAATTGCAGCATGAACAACTATAAAGCATTGTAAGGCAATAGGGTGATTCCCTTTCCATGAGAGACGGTGGCAACAAAAGAGAAAGGTGCATCACAAAATGCAATATAAGGAGAGCTACCAACAACTTTCCAACTTTCTTGTAGGGAGTGGAGGTAAAAGATGATAATGATGAATTTAGTGTTATTGCATGGTGTCATTTCCATGCACAATCCTTACATGCGTAAAAGGATTGTGATATCGATTATACGGGTGCTCCTAATACCATGACTTAAGTTGAATGCTTAGTTTATGTTAGGGTTATGCACTACCCCACTATAAATTGTAGTTTTTCTTAAAAATGAAACTAATATTGCAAAATACCAAAATATATTGCCAATAGTAATATGGTTTAGACCATAAGTTTTCCCTAGTAACAATGAAACTATTATTACAGAATGCAAAATTCTATTGTCAAAAGTAATATTGTTTAAAAGATATTGTTATTAGGCGGTAAGCCTCATTTGTATGGCCATTTCCAAGCACAATCCTTACATGGGTAAAAGGATTGTGATATTCATTATAAGGGTGCTCCTATTACCATGAGCTAAGTTGAATACTTGGTTTCTGTTAGGGTTATGCACCAACCCACTATAAACTGTAGTTTTTCTTGATAATGAAACTAATATTACAAAATACAAAAATATATTGCCAATGGCAATATAGTTTAAGACTATAAGCCTTCCCTAGTAATAATGAAACTATTATTTCAAAATAGAAAATACTATTCTCGAGAGTAATATAGATTAAAATATATAAGCCAATAGTAATCTCCACCCGATGTCGTTAGCGTTTAGTCAAAAATTGCTCAATACTCTATAAACCAATTAGAAACTGAAACTACGTAGTAACAAGTTGGATCCCTTTTGCTGGAATTCGTTAATATTGTTAGAATATTAAAATATTTCTACTTTATGAATACTTATAAGATCGTTATTCTAAGTGCATTTGCTGCATTACTTGACATGCCAGTTCGTTTGGCTGGAGATGTCTAGGTGTTCAAGAATTTTACATCTTTCGAGGCAAACTTATCCAGTACTGAATCCAAGTCCTCTAATATTTTTCAGTATCTAAATGCTATTATTCAGCAGTATTGCTTTTGAATAGACTAAGCATCAATAAGGTGAAACCAATGGAATTACTTCTGCAATTGAACTAGACCTATTGTGTAGATAGACCAGCATATTTTAAGGACAAGCATTCACTACAATCGATATATAAATGTAAGGCACAGTCAGTAATTGCAAGTGGGGAAATTTCCCACGGAACAAATGGGAATAGATGATGTGAAACATGAAAGACGCATACCAAATCTCAACCACAGTGCCTTGCTAACGAGAGTTGCTAGCTCATCTGCACATGTAGCATCCCAGTGAATATTTAGTCCTACCACTGATGGCTCTACACTAAAGACTTCTGCATCCTCATATGAGCTGTTCAAACCAAGAGAGTAGACAAGCAGATTATGTGATGTTTCACAAATTTAAAGACTCAAAACATTCATGGAACTCAAATCACAGCAAAGAGCTTAAAATTCTACATATTCAACCAAAGAAATTAGTAATTTCCTCTTATGTTCTCAAGTGTGTTGGTATTATAAATTATGTAATTTGGAACATATCATAGAAAACACTATATTGAACGCTCTTTATTCAAGCCCATCATTGTTAATGTTCATTATGCTTGTTCTCCAGTTTACTTAATGAGGACCAACACACCGAAAATGCACAAACAGCCAGCTGCAAACCTGATTTGCAATCATATCACTATTGAGAAGTTCATACCAGCATAAAAACAGTAGTAATATGAATATGCGGGGTACCAAGATCAAGCAATGAAACCGACCTATATTTTTAACTGCAGTATTTATAAAAATGTGCATGCTCAACCATTTCTACCAACAAACAAAACAGAAGAACGGTCAACAGCTCATTGGTTTATTTTAGTTGATGCATGCACTATGAAAGAATACAATTCTTATATGAAGTTGAGCACTTGCAACATACAATTCAACAAAGTAGATGAAAATGACAACACGAATTTAGTTGATGCATACGCAAATTCTAGTTTCTTTCAGACTCCTCACTGAACTTAAATGCTAATACTAAATTATATAATTAGAGTCATAGAAAAGAAAAAGTAGTAAAGATAACTCTAGTTCATGAAAGGAACTTATAACCAACGGAAAACAGTATAGCATCTTAATTACAGCATCAAATTCTAACAAAAATATGTCATAGGTTGGAAGTAAATTTCGGGTTCTTTGATACCTACACTATTCACGTGGAGAAAAAAAAGACATGTGAATCACAAGTTTCTGTGGATTTAACATTCCTTCATCTGAGAAGACGTTGATGAATACCGTATGAGGGTCTTTGAAACCATTCCAAGAGGTATGCTGCCGCAAATGCATATGCTACAGTCAAATTTTATGCTTAACGTGATCTCTATGAAAGAAAGATCATGTTATTCTGATCTAACAGAACTCTCTGTAGATATAAAATCTACACTGTCTGCAGACAAGGAAAATAGGAAGCTCCCGAGTATAATGACTTTTTGATTCTTGAATAAGTCGTGTATGCTAAAGAGTGAGAAGTTCCTCTTCCCTTTTTGTGAACCTCTCCTTAACTCGTGAATATAGAAAAGAATTTCAAGGATTTTCGCTTTTCCAGTTATGGAATAACTTGGGTGGCAATCCCTCTTGTCAAATATTGTCCCTCCAATTCTGACGCATACACCTTACCTAGATCATGAGCTTCCATTCCTATTAGAAGTTGGATGAGAATACTTTGGATTAATAAAGGAGAAATGAGATTTTCTTAGTAAGATTTATGTCAAATATATCCCCCCTCTTTGGTTGAACTAAACAGAATTGGTTTGAGGATTTTTGTCCACCTACTTCTTTTGATGCATTTCTTTAAAGTTGATGGTATAGCACCTTCAATCCAGTTATCAAATTTTCTTGTAGTCTCACACGTTTGCAACTTTGTGGCCAGTATCAGCATTTCAAGTGGTGGAATAGTGCATAATTTGAATTGTATCTTGAACTTTGGCCCCTCCGTCTCTTGGACTGTGTTTGAAATTCTTTCCTCCATCCACTTAGACAAGATAGGACTCAAATCAATGCTAAAATGCTAAACTGTTGAACCAAATTCGCCACTCTTGTAGAAAATAATTTTTTGGTTGTTGAAAAATAAGCAAGTATCGTACGCTCATTTTACTACAAAAAATGGCCTACAGCATGCAGACTACCAGCTGTCATCGCCATACGCCAAACCTGGTCAATGCCAAAAAAACATCACCATCGAAAAGTAGTTTCAAAATGTTGTTACAAGTATGAGCCGGACTTTTCAATCAGGTCAATAGATTGTTTTGGATGTAGCACTTATCAGACTGCAGTTAATTTACTTCTATTAATGAAAAAAATGACCTCCGTTTGGAAAAAAAATATATGAGCTAGATTCTGCATAAAAATATCAACTATTACAAATATAAAAATCATTGGCCATCTGGCAACAGTACAAGATGAACCCATTGACAGTATGTGTTGAAGATTATAATAGCTTCAGATGGTCTTTTGCATAGGCTCAGGTTGGGGTCTTAGCATGCGGAAGATGATTTATTGCCTCTTTAGATGCTTGCTTGGTGGAGTAAAATGTTTATGTCTTCTTTCCTATGTTTAACTTAGGAAATGTACAATAATTAAAGTCAATTAATTATTGTGGACTATTAAGTGATTTTCTAAGGATAAATAATTTAATTATTTAAGTGACTTAGAAATGATCTCAACCATTGATCTCCAAGATCTTCTAAAAGGGAGATTAGGGTTAAGGATTTGGGCTTAATAATGAAGATTATAGAAAGAATCCTAAGGAAGAGGTGAAGACACAAGAGAGGAGACACAACAAGAGAAATCAATTTTCTCTAGTGCAAGTGGCTCGGTAAACTGAAGTGTGGAGGATGACCATAGGAGTATTTGAGGGCGTATCCCAGAGGCCAAGTTGCTAGAGATTGCATGCACTACTGAAATTGCTGGAGACTATGAGGTCTTAAAGGCCTACTAAGTGTACATTCTGGGAAAGAGGAAAGTAATAATCAATCGAGATGTTAGGTTTGATGAGGGCAAGACCTATGGGTGATCTCATGAGAGACAGCCATTAGGGGTAGAGGATCAGGAACGAGAGGCTCCTAAGGCTGAGCAAGGACAAGTAGCACCAACAGTAGGGACACAACCTGTAGATCTAGAGGAGGAGCAAGATGTTTCTTCAAACTCTACCAGGGGGATTCCGAGATGGGATGAACAAACCATGAGGGATGTCAAGGAGCATGTGCAGGCTCCTAGCAACACTTTCAGGCAAAGCAAACCACGAACGATGTTAGTTATTTGGCCTAGCTGAGCAACATCAGTGAGTCTAAGCCTTTTGCTTTGAAGGAGGCTAGACATGAGTAGATCTAGAGGGATGCCATGGTGGAGGAATATAGCTCCATCATGAGGAATGGTGTATGGGACATAGTGTCGAGACTGGAGGGAAAGTCATTGGTCACTTCTCAATGGATCTACAAAATCAAACATGCAATTGATGGCAGTGTTGAGAAATACAAAGGGAGGTTCGCGGCAAGAGGGTTTTCCCAACAAGAGGGAGTCGATTACGAGGAGACATTTGCACCTGACGCCAGACATGCATCCATTAGAGCAGTTATGTCCATTGCTTCAAAGATGCAGTGGAGGATACATAAGATGGATGTGAAGATTGTATTCCTCAACAAGGTAATTGGGGAGGAGGTGTATATTAAGTAGCCTCAAGGATTTGAGGTGCATAAGAGAGTCTCATGTATTCAAGTTGAAGAAGGCTCTTTATTGGATGAAGCAAGCTCACGCATGGTATGCTAGGAAGGATGGATATCTTCTTGGTTTGGGCTTCACCAAGAGTGAGACGGACTCTAACTTGTACTATGTGCTTATTAAGGTTCAGCCACTCATCTTGGTACTTTATGTGGATGATCTCTTCTTAACAGGATCGAAGAAGCTCATAGAGAAGTGCAAGGAGCACCTTGCTTCGGAGTTCGACATGAAGGACATTGGATTGATGCTACTTTTTGGGATTGGAAGTGTGGCAACAACTAGGAGAGATTTTCCTTAGGCAAGGCAAGTATGCAATTGAGATCTTGAGGAAATTCAAGATGAAGGATTGCAAGCCTATGCCTACATCGATGATCACTAACCTAAAGAAGTTGAGTGCTTATGAAGGCAAGTTGGCGGATCCCACATTGTATACGCAGTTGATAGGGCCCTTGATGTATCTAGTCAACACTAGGTCAGATATATGTTTTGTTGTGAACACACTCAACTAGTTCATGGTGGAGCTGAGACAGGTTCATTGGGTGGCAACGATGCATTTGCTAAGGTACCTGCGAGGTATGGTGGACTTTGGACTGAGATATGTCAGAGTTGTTGGAGTGGAGTTGTAGGGGTACAGAGATTTTAATTGGTTTGGGAGTGTTTTGGACAGAAAATCCACGTCTGGATGTTGTTTCAGCTTGGGATTTGTTACCGCTCAATCTAGCAAGGGCCCTGGGAGGGGTTCCTAAGGGGCAGCGACTAGACCAAATGGCAACAACAAGACAAGGACCCACTGTCACCTCAGTCGATGTCCCATGCTCTTTATGGACTTTCACCGATGGGAGGAGTCTCGGTATGAAGGAAATCACTTGAATGATAGAATGAATGGCAAGGTATAATGTGATTTCCTAGGCCCATTCAAAGGAGAGACTCGATTAATGGTTCAAATACCTAAAGAAAAGTTGAAAGGCTCCCCAAGAAAGACCTATGAAGGATGACCTCGGGTTTATACTAGGGTTCAAAATGAGGCAAGGATGGCTCATCCAATGGAAAGATTCAATTTTTGTGTCAGCTTTGGGAGAAGCTAAGGTGACTTTCCACGAAAAACCCCTTAAGAAAAATACTATAAGAGACCAAGAGTTGAAAGATATACCGTGGTAAAGGCTCATCCAATGATCACCTATAGTTAAGAGAAAAGGTTTTGAATTATGAACTAAAAAGTGCAAACCTTCAAGAAATCCCCAAGTCAACGCAGTTTCAAGGGTTCCCTCTTGGTGTGATAGTTAGGGCATTAATTTATTTGAAATTACACCATCGGAATTCGTTCAAAACAGGAGGATGCCTAGAGGAGACATAAATGAAGAAACTTGTTCGGACGAAATCCTAAAATTCCTCCTCCCTAAAATTTCGCACCAAGCCCTAGAAAATCTCCTTATCTTTAGGGGACAAAGAAAAGAGGTGACATAATGATATTTCGTTAAGTTAATGTGATCACCAAGGATCTAGGACCAGTGTTGGGCTATTGGGAAGATTGGAGTCAAAATGATTAAGATTTAGGAACTTCGCTTTTCAAGGAGGGCTAAAGAAGCAGCGACGCTCTTTGTGGATGCAGCTTCATAACAACTTTAGTCTTTTATACTAAAAAATTTATCCTAGATGGTCCTCAGCCGACAAGAAACAGCTCCTTGCAACCACTAGATAGCTTGATGTGTCATTATCTCCGCCACCTAAGTCAACCATGTGGTCCCTCACCCATCTGTTATGATCGTATGCTTGAAGATGGACCCTCAAACCGGAGGTATGGCCTTTCATAATGTACTTGGGTATTTTTGTTTACTTATCATGGACACTTTTAGACATGGATTAGTGGGGGGATTCGGTGCAAAGAGTGGGATTGGTATGTACTCTTATCTCTTATGCTCGATTTGATGGTTAACCTTATATCATAGTCTCGTGGGATCACCTTTAACGGCTACTAGCTTTAGAGATGGCACTACATAGGAAACCTTGATTTTGGTTACGTGGTTCCACTTCCTGATACCATAGACATCACCTCCCCTCCGCTTATTATAACCCCATTCATCACTTTTCCCATTCAGGTCCACATTTTTCCAGTGGGTCCACAAGAACTTAGCTTCCTCCTCCCCTTCTCCACACCTTGCGTCAGGCTTGGAAAGATGCCTTGGAGGTCGATGCAGCTAAAAAAGGTAGAAAGCATAATTTGGCCACTCTCAACAAGAAATGTACCATAAAATGCAAAAGATGGTTGGGACACACAAATTTAGCACGTGGGCAAAAGCCAAGCATGAACTCTACCCTTATCATTATGGCCATCACCCCAGTTCCTAGGGCTTCTGATATTAGCCCCTTTACATCATTAAGGAACCCATGATTGTCCCAACCCCTGGTGAGTGGCATATCATGCTCTCATCTCTTGGAGCCCCGAGCATTTATAAAGAAAAATCAATCAAAGGAAAAAGGCATATGAAGAAAGGTGGAAAAAAGAAGGTTGGGGTAACTTGTGCCACGAATGCTCCCTCCTATACTCATACACCCAAGTGTAGGCTTCCCTTTTTATAGTTACCTTTGTACTGTGGCATGTGCCCTGGAGCTTTCCTATGATGCCCCACTCCATTCCATCATTATATCACGTGCTACCTACATTTAACGAGTTTACCATGGACATGTCACCCCCTTTAAAGGTTGAAACCACCCAATAGAGTCCTTGTTTAACCCTTTTATTGAGCTTGGAGACACTTGCACATGCTAAAGCCCACTATGGAAGGGCATGCGACTATAAAGTGTCCACTTGTTTTCCATGATTTGTAAGCTCTTTTCCCTGATTACTCTAATGATTTGTTGTACTGGAAGGCGAGGGGACACATTGGATCTTATACAGGATTACAGGTTGTAAATTTTTGGTATGTTCTATGATTTAAGAGCAGTTTACTTCAATTTCTTGGTTAGCCCAATATCAATGTTTAGTTTAGCAATCACATTAGCATGATAGTAAAATGCAAATAGAACATAAACATAAATAGTAGAAGACAAGCCAAGACAACAGGACACAAGATGTGGCACCAGCCAGGGACAAACCCCAATGTGGGGAAACCCTTGATCAATTCTTCTTCTATTCTTCAATAGTTCAACAGAGAGAGAGATAGTACAAATATACAAAACTTATATTTATGACAGCGGTAGAAAGTCCATCATTTTGCTAATGATGATTGTTCAAAGACGCAGCCCTGAATTCTCATGACAGTCTTCAACCAATCATTAAGAATGTTGAAGCATACCCTTTTAGGAGATCATCAATCTAGAAGCCTTCAACATAATACTGCTGCAACATGTTAGTAAAGTGATTTGTTGTCATGTAGCCTTAGATCCACCACACAGTCAAGATGTTAAATTATGGTATGTTCTATGCTTAGAACAATTTACTTCTTTTTCTTCTTATTAGCCACAGATTAGCAATCATATATACATTAAGTAAAGTGCAGATAGAACATTAAACGATCGACAGAAAACAAGCCAAGACAAGAGACACAAGATGTGGCAGCTAACCAGGGACAAACCCCAATGCAGGGAAACCCTTTGATCAAATCTTCTTTTATCTTCAATAGTTCAGCAGAGATAAATAGTAGAAAATCAGAATTCTGTAATTTTATATCAACAGCAGCAAACCCTAGATCAGCGAAGTCCAACTTGGTCAAACAGCCCCGGATTGACTTCTAATCAAATTGAAGAACTCGGTCTTCAACAAGAATAAGTAGTAGCGCAAAACAGTCCTAAAAACACGGTCAAAACAACAATCAATATATCAGCTCCTGCAGTCAGCCCTAACCAGTCAACGCTACCCCAAAACAGTGGTCAAACAGAGGTCAACAAGGCTAATCTAAACCATGGCTAGCAAGAGAGAGACTCCCCACACAAATCCGCAGTCAAGGGAGCCTATACGTTGGTCAACACAGTCCTCTAGCACCAAAAACATGTTGTACCTTCCTGTGTCCTCCTCCTTCCACGTCACAACCTGCTACCCTAATTGCGTCCTCTTTCTTCTTCCCACGTGAGAGTCTTCTTCCTCCTATGCATACCCAAGAGACTAGGAGAGAGAAGAGATGTGGAGATGAGATGATTAGAAAATGAATCAACCTCTCTTGTATATATATGATTCACTATGCATGTGTGCCACACATTTAACTGTTGGCCGACCTTGACAATTTGTCAAGTAAATACAAATAAATTCATATCTCCATAAATACTTGTCGAAATCGGATGATCTTTAGATCAATCCTACACCTCTCGAAAAGAGGAATCTAGGAAAAATATCAGCTACCATAAATGAGGTGACCCACATGGAGTTTGGCCCTAGTTGCCAATTTTAACACTCCCTCTCAACTAGGGAGAACTCCATCTGCAATCTGGCTGACCGCGCTACTATCCCAGCCAACAAATGCACTGCCTTGCATAGCTTGGCCCTGGTCTACTCTGCTCGAACTATGAAGAAGAAGAAATGATCGAGGAATGTATCATGCCATCCTCCACTGACCCAAAGTCAATCTCAGAGTGTGTCATACCACTCTCACTGATCCCAGATCAGTATCATTGATCCCAGAACAATGGAGGTTATCCTAGCATAGGGAGTACGGTAGATACAATGATGCGTCCATCAATAGTACTACTAATGGTTCCTAACCCCATTTCCCTACTCATTGATCAGATGAGAGGTACTTCCCATGAGTCCCAGACTGCATGGGTAGGATGCCTCGACAGGGGAACTAATCATCCTGTCCATAGGATAACAAATCATCCTGTCCAATAGTCGCCACAGGAGAACTAATCATCCTGGCCCACAGGAGAACTACTCATCCTGTTCCACAGTTGCCACGGAGAACTAATCATCCTGGCCCACAGGAGAACTAATCATCCTGTCCTATAGTCGCCACGGAGAACTAATCATCTTGGCCCACAGGAGAACTAATCATCATGTTCCACAAACGCCATGGAGAACTAATCATCCTGGCCCAAAGGAGAACTAATCATCCTGTCCTATAGTCGCCACGGGGTGTCACAGGGGAAGGTTGAACCTTTTACCCTGTACATAGTGCACCACCAGGGGATGGTGAGTCGCCCTGTGGTCGCATGTCACTTCAAGAAGTACCCCGCGCCCCCCTAGAGCTACCAGAGCTCAATACACATACTCGACCCTCATAAGAGGGTATCTGAATGACACCAAGTCATTCTCTAAAAGTCAAGAATTTGACCTTTCCCAGGGGCTTCGTCAAAATGTCGAAGACCTGTTCATCTGTACCAATATGTTGGAGCCTTATTGCTCCCCGCTGCACCATATCCCGAATATAGTGGTATCTGATATCGATATGCTTAGAGCGATCATGAAATACGGATTCTCTGATAAACGAATCTCGCTCTGGTTGTCACACAGGATCATGATGGTATCCAATGTAAATCCAAACAGCGCATTGAAGAGCGAGCTTTCGCAACCAGACCGCCTCACAAGAGGTCGTACTAGCAGCAATGTATTCTACCTCGGCGGTGCTCAAAGCCACCAACTTCTGCTTCCTGCTCATCCAAGATATCAAGGCAGATCCCAAAGAGAAACAACACTCGAAAGTGCTCTTTTAGTCCACCACACTGCCTGCCCAATCAACATCGATATATCCAAGTAGTCTCACATCTCCGACAGTGTATCTCAACCCATGAGTGATTGTGCCACGAAGATATCTCAACAGATTCTTGGCACCAATCCAATATGTGTGGTGAGGCTCAACCATATGTTGACTCAACGTGTTGACTGCAAAGCATATATCCGGACGAGAGTTCACCAATAACATCAATGCTCCGACGAGTTGACGATACTCGGTAGTATTTCGTAAAACAGGTCCGAGAGCACTACCGCTTAACTTCTTGAAGTCAAGCTCCATCAGGGTAGTTACGGGCTTGCAGTCCACCATACTGAATATCTCCAATATCTTCACCACATATTCTCCTTGAGATAGGAAAATCTCCCCTGGCTTTTGCCAGACTTCTAGTCCTAGAAAATAGGGCATCAGTCCTAAGTCCTTCATCTCAAACTTAGAAGCCAACTCCCTCTTACATTTGTGAATGAGAGGGTTTGCCCCTGTTAGAAAGAGGTCGTCAACGTACAACACCAGTATGAGAGGATTATCATCTTCAACCTTAAAGTAAAGGTTAGGGTCAGCTTCACTCCTAGTGAATCCCAGCTTCATCAAGTAGTTATCGATCCTCTCATACCACGCTCAGGGTGCCTGCTTCAGCCCATAGAGGGCCTTCTTCAACCTGCACACATGAGATTCTCAATCATGAATCTCAAATCCTTTGAGTTGCTCCACATAGACCTCCTCTTTGATCGAACCATGCAAGAACAGTGTTGAAATCCATCTGATGTGGGTTCCATCCTTGCGAAGCAGCAAGGGATATGATCAAGCGGATGGTGGTATATCGAGCAACAGGTGCAAATATCTCGTCACAGTCTATACCTTCCTTCTGAGAGAAGCCACGAGCGACAAAATGAGCCTTATACTTTTCCACACTTCCATCAACTGCATGCTTTGTCTTGTAAAGCCATTTCGAAGTGACAACTGCTTTGTCCTGGGTCTGGGGACCACATCCTAGACATCGTTTTTCATGATGGATTCATATTCCTCAGTCATAGCATCCTTCCATACTTGATGCTTGACAGCTTCTGCGAATGACGAAGGCTCATTTTGGATGATCGTGCTCATGATGGTCAAGCATCCCTCATACCTGGTCGGCTTCTTACTTTCCCGGAAGGTTCCCCTAGGTGCAACGTGCCCTTCAACATCATCAAGTGTCCCCCTAAGCCATAAAGGCCTCTTCCTAGAAGAGGGGGGCTCTTGCGGAGGGGGATCAATAGGATCCATAGGTTCTTCCACATCGGGCATCATCTCATCTTCCTTTTCCTTCGGTTCCCTGGTGTCAGCTTTTTTAGATCCCCTTAGAGTAAGAAGATTGTCAACTTTGCTAACAGCCATATCTTCGTCAAAGTTGACATCATGGCTAATCTCGACTTCCCTTTGACCAGCCACATAGATTCTATAGCCCTTAGTATTTTCGCTATAGCCCACGAAGATTCCTTTCTTTCCAGATGCACCCAATTTATTCCTTTTCTCCTTTGGTACATGAAAATATACAGGACTTCCAAAAATTCTAAAATGATATACGTCAGGTTTCTTACCAGTGAACATCTCTTCGGGAGTTTTGGAACCCAATGCTTGATGGGGGCATCGCTTTTGTACATATATGGCGGCATTTGCAGCTTCGACGCATAGAAACTTCGACAGTCTTTGATCATAGAGCATAGCACAGACAGCTTCCACAATTGTACGATTCTTCCTTTCCGCCACACCATTCTGCTCAAGAGTATATGGTGTAGTAGTCTCCCTCTTAATACCAGCCTCTTTGCAAAAGTCATGAAACTCATTAGATTCATACTCAGTCCCATTATCAGTCCTTAAGATCTTGATCTTCTTTTCGGTTTGATTCTTGATCAAGGCTTTGAAGTGACGGAACCAAGAGAACACTTCATCCTTATTTTTCAAGAAGTATATCCAAAATCTTGCGAGAATAATCATCTGTAAAAGTGAGGTAATATAAATATCCTCCCAAGGAGTGTTAGAAAATTATATATTACAGAGCAATGGAAAACATAAAATATTGCAGAAATATAAACACAGAAAACGCATAAAACAAGAGAGACACAGATATACGTGGTTCATCCAATTTGGGCTACGTCCACGGAGAAACAACCAGTCCTTCCTTTTATATTATACAACAAACTGAAGAGATACAACCTACAACAGATCCGCTGTAACACCCTCTTCACTCTCAATCTCCTCTCTTCCTCACTCAGAATACAGATCTACATAAACGCAATACAATTCCCTCATATATAGCGAGGGGTTTCCTTCTAGGGCAAAAAACCCTAAATTAAACATAACTTCTACGGTCAAATCATCCATCTAATGAATGGCCCAGATTGACTAGAAATTACTAGACTTTTACAAGGAAATTTTACATCTATTTTTAGCTTCGGTGGCACTGACCCGGGACCCCCCAACGGGGCGGGGGATTAGCCCCACCGGACCCCCGTGGGGGGGACAAGTCCCCCCCATGTGGAGGGGTGTACAATCTTCCTGGGGTATACATCCGATTGAAACCTTTGAATACAGAAGATAATCAGGCTCCACACCCAACAATCTCCCACTTGGAGACAGATTATAGCAACTCCATCGCTGCTTCATTTGCCAGACAATAACTCCACTTTGGACCAGGTTGTTTCCCATCTTCTTCATCATACTTGAAGACCAATTGAAACTAAGCAGATTCTCATTTTCTCCCTGGTTACAACTTTTGTTAACATATCTGCAGGATTTTGGCTAGTGTGTATCATTTCCAGCTTCAATTGTCCATCTTCCAATGTTGACCGTATGAAATGGTACTTGAGCTGTATATGTTTAGTCTTGGAATGAAATGCAGAGTTCTTTGCAAGATGTATGGCACTCTAACTGTCACTGTATAACCTGCCCAAGTCCAGCTTTTTACCCAATTCATCCAAAAACCTTTGTAACCAAATCATTTCTTTACTAGCCTCTATAGCAGCAACATACTCTGCTTCTGTTGTTGAGAGTGCAACAACACTTTGCATTTTTGAGACCCAACTAACAACTGTTCCACCTACAGTAAACACATACCCTGTTGTGCTCCTCCTGTTATCTCTATCACCTGCCATATCTGCATCAACATATCCCTGTAGAGAAATGTTTGAACCACCAAGGTATAATGCTTGATTTGTGGTACCTCTCAAATACCTGAGAATCCACTTCACCGCCATCCAATGTTTTTTTCTTGGGTTGTTCATGTACATGCTTACAACTCCCACTGCATGTGCAATATCAGGCCTTGTGCAGACCATTGCGTACATTAAGCTTCCAACTGTTGATGCATATGGAACTTTAGACATATAATCCATGTTTTCTTGGGTCTTTGGGCACATCTCCTTACTAAGTTTGAAATGGCTAGCCAAAGGTATACTAACTGGTTTTGCATTCTACATATTAAACATTTTCAACACCTTTTCTATGTACTCACTTTGAGACAATGTTAATTTGTGATTCTTCCTGTCTCTAGTTATTCTCATACCAAGGATTTGTTTTGCAACACCCAAATGCTTCATTGCAAATGAGTTTGCCAATTTCCTTTTGAGCACATTTATTTCCTGCATGTTAGAACCTGCAACAAGCATGTCATCTGCATACAATAACAATATAATATAACTGCCATCATTTTGCCTTTTGAGATAAACACAATAATCAGAGTGACATCTAGTATAACCTTGTTCAAACATAAACCTGTCAAATTTTAGATACCACTGCCTTGGAGCCTGTTTTAAGCCATACAAGCTCTTCTTCAATATGCACACTAGTTTCTCCTTCCCTTTTACCTCATATCCTTGTGGTTGTTGCATATATATCTCTTCCTCCAAATCCCCATGGAGAAAGGTTGTCTTTACATCTAACTGCTCAAGATGATCTTCAACTGCTACTAGACTTAAAATAGTTTTGATTGAAGTCATTTTAACAACAGGAGAGAATATTTCATCAAAATCAATACCTTTCTTCTGTGCAAACCCCTTCACCACAAGTCTAGCTTTGTACCTCTGTTTTCGTCCATCTTCTTCCTTTAGCCTGTAAACCAATTTATTCCGCAATGCTATTTTACGTGTGGGCAACCTGACTAAGTCCCAAGTCTGGTTATGTGCTAAGGAGTCCATCTCTTCTTTCATGGATTGCTCCCACTTCTTCCTAGTTTCTACATGCACTGCTTCTTCATAACATTCTGGTTCACTAGAATCAGTCAACAATACATAATACAATGAAGGAGAGTATCATTTAGGGGGTCTACTTATCCTAGTAGATCTTCTACCACCACTTTTAGGTGTTTGAAGTGCTTTTTGCTGTTGTGGTTGTTGATCATTATGATTTTCAGGCACCATCGCTTTTCCTGTGATATCGTCAAGCAGTGTGTATTCTCTGTTTTCTTTTTCCTGTTTTTTCCTACAACTGATTCTTAGACACAACCTTTTCATTGAATATTACATCTCTACTCCTAATGATTTTATGATTTTCATAATCATATAACTGATAACCAAAATCATTAACACCATATCCAATAAAGGAACATTTCTTTGATTTTGCCTCAAGCTTTGTTCTATTTTCTTTGTTAATGTGGACAAAGGCTTCACAACCAAAATTCTTTAAAAATGAGTAGTTTACCTTTTCACCTGTCCATACCTCCTCTGGAATACCACCATCCAAGGAACTTGAAGGCCTTCTGTTTATTAGATAAATAATAGTATCTATATAATTTTCCCAAAATTGTAAAGGCAATCCTGCATGCAATCTGATGCACCTTGCACGCTCCATGATTGTCCTGTTCATCCTTTCTGACACACCATTTTCTTGTGGTGTTCCTGGAACTGTCTTCTCTCTGTGAATTCCATTCTCTGAATAGTACCTATCAAACTCTTTGCTGCAATATTCACCTCCATTATCTAATCTGAAACACTTCAATATTTTTCCTGTCTCATTTTCAAACAAAGCTTTCCATTTCTTGAAAGTATCAAATACATCAGATTTATTTCGAATACAATAAATCCAAGTTTTTCTGGTTGCATCATCAATAAAAGTAACATAATAACGAGAGCCACCAAGAGATGATACCTGAGCAAATCCCCATACATCTGTATGCACAAGCTCTAATTTTTCACTCTTCTTTTCTTTCCCAACTCTAAGGAATCTGACTCTCTTCTGTCTTCCATAAACACAATTCTCACAGAATTTTAAATCAACATGCTTCAAACCTGGAAACAAATTTCTTGAGTGAAGAATCTACATCCCCTTCTCACTCATGTGCCCGAGCCTATGATGCCACAATGCCGTATCTTCTACTATAGAGGTTAAAGCATTAACAGAATTAGAAATACCATTGCATAAATACAATGTACCAACCTTTCCTCTTTTGCTATTACCAAGGATCCTTTAGTGACCTTCCAGGTTTTATCTATGAAAGTACTTACGCAACCTTCACCTCCCAACTACCCTATTGAAATCAAAATTTTCTTCAAATCTGGAACATGCCTTACCTCCTTCAATAGCCATTGATTTCCATTCTGATGTTTTACGAAAACTGTACCCATTCCAATGATTTTACAGGGTTTATCATCACCCAATCGAACCTATCCAAAATATCCTTGAACATATTATGAAAATGTTTCTTATAAGGTGTGGCATGGAATGAGGCCCCTAAATCTACCACCCAGGAAGAAATAATATTTTCTAATGAAAGAATCAAAGCATCTTGAAACACATCACCTGTTACATTCACTTCATGATTAGTTTCTTGCTGCGCATCTCCTTCTTTTCCCTTCCGAGACTTGCAGTCTTTCTTCAAGTGTCCTTTCTTCCCGCATTTCCAACACACTATCCCCAATCTGGACTTGGATCTGCCTTTTCTTGACTTACTGCAATATCCTAGGCTCTTTCCTCTTTCCATTTTTCTTCCCCTAGTATCTGCAGTCAAAACATTACCTGATGTCTCACCGGAGCTTTTCCATCGCATTTCCTCGCTAAGGATTGCACCAACAACATCATCAAACTTTAAAGTACTAGATCCAGAGACAAAGTTACTAATGGCCATAACTAAACCATTCCAAATTTCTAGAAACAAGCACAAAAATAACAAAGCCCTAACTTCATCATCAAAAGTTACCCCGACAAAACTTAACTGACTTGTAACTGTATTAAAATCATTTAAATGGTCTGCAACAGATCCACCTTCTGACATCTTCATATTAAATAAACGCTTCATAAGAAATAGCTTATTTGAGGTCGAGGGTTTTTCATATAGTTTGGCCAATGCCGACATTAAACCCTCTGTTGTCGTTTCCTTTGAAATATTAAACGCTACCAACGCCGCTAGGCACAGCGGTATTGTTCCAAGTGCCTTTCTATCGAGACTATCTCATTCTATGTCTGTCATACTTGTCGGCTTCTTTGTCTTTCCGCTCAATGGTAGGTACATCTCTCTGATACAAATAATCTTCCATCTGCATCTTCCACAACTGGTAGTTTTGGCCATTGAATTTTTCAACCCTAAACCTACCATCTTCCGTCATTGCTCCCACTCGAACCAGGAACCCTTCTCTCCTATGAGTTTATCATCCAAATAGACCTTCGACTTTGATACCAGTTGTTAGAAAATTATATGTTATAGAGAAATGGAACACATAAAATATTGCAGAAATATAAACATAGTAAATGCATAAAACAAGAGAGACACAGATATACGTGGTTCACCCAGTTTGGGCTACATCCATGGAGAAATAGCCAGTCCTTCTTTTATTATATTATCTAGCAAACTGAAGAGATACAACCTACAGTAGGTCCACTGTAACACCCTCTTCACTCTCAATCTCCTCTCTCTTCCTCACTCAGAATACAAATATACATAAACGCAATACAATTCCCTTATGTATAGCGAAGGGTTGCCTTCTAGGGCAAAAAACCCTAAATTAAACATAATTTCTACCGTCAGATCATCCGCCTAATGAACAGCCCAGATTGACTAAAAATTACTAGAATTTTACAAGGCAATTTTACATCTATTTTTAGCTTCGGGGGCGCTGCCCCCAAATCCCCACTGGGGGACCGCTAGCCCCCAGACCCCCCAGCCGATGGGGATTAGCCCCCTTGGACCCCCGCTGGGGGGCCAAGTCCCCCCCCCCCATTGGAGGGGTTTACAGTCTTCTTGGGGTATACATCCAGCTGAAACCTTTGAATACAGAAGATAATCAGGTTCCACACCCAACAAGGAGTTCATAGGCATCATATCGGATATGTCTGAGTGAACCAACTGCAATATATCGGAGGTCTTGCTTAGGCTTGAGGGGAATAGTCCCCTTTTGAGCTTTCCTTCGACACATCCCAGACATACACCTTCTTGCTCTAATCTGAACTCGGGCATCCTCGTCACCATTTTTCTAACATTGAGTAGAGCTTTATAACGAAAGTGAGCAAACCTCCGATGCCATAGTTCAGAATGAAGAGATGTGTCACAAGACATGACACCCAGCGGACTTCCTCTGACCTGATATAATGAATCAACTCGAAACCCAAGAGTGAAAGCATCTTTAAAGTTTTTTTTCCATACACGTACCTTGCCATCAATGAAGGCCACCTTGTAGCCTTTGTCTTCCATTGCCGAAATGGACATCAGGTTCTTTTTGAGATCAGGTACATATAATACTTCTTGTAAATGAATTGTATTTCCCTGATTCAATTGAAGAGTGACATTCCCTATGCCTTTGACGAGATATTTTGAGTTGTCCCCAAGAACAATTTCCAGGTTGGCATCCTTCTCTATCAGATTAGAGAGAGCTTCCTTGTAACCAGTGAAGTGCCTTGAGGCACCACTATCAATAAGCCAATTTCCCAGTGAGTCCGAGGGAGCACTGGTAGAGAGGGCCGCTGGTAGATAATATTCATCTTGCTTATTGTTAACAACGTTAGATTCATACCTGGAGTTTCTTGCCTTCTTGAAGGGTTGTCCTCTTCCTTGACTTTCGGCATTTCTTTTATCTCTGCCATTAGACCTACCATTCCTTTGAATGCCTTGAGAGTGATTTTGATCAACGTCATGAAGTGAGTCCCTTTTATCAGGGCACTCCCTCGCATAGTCGCCCATTTTGTTTCAATTGTAATTCTCCCTTGGTCCACTTGCTTCTAGCAGCAGCGGATGCATTTGATGGAGGCGCAACAATATTGCCTCTCACATGATCCAACACTTCCTACTCTTCCAATGTTAGATCGAGAGGCATCTTCCATCCGTGATAGTTAGATTTCTCATGGAGCTTGTCTTCAACAGGAAAGTGTGTTGAGGACCCCATGAATTCTTTAATATTGCTTCAACAGCCTTCGGTGATTTCTCTTGCTCTTGCTTGGGCTTTGTCTTCACCTCTACTCTGATACCATGTTAAATTATGGTATTTTTTATGCTTAGAGCAATTTACTTCTTTTTCGTCTTATTAGCCACAGATTAGCAATCATATATACATTAAGTAAAGTGCAGATAGAGCATTAAACAATTGACAGAAAACAAGCCAAGACAAGAGACACAAGATATGGCGGCTAGCCAGGGACAAACCCCAATGCAAGGAAACCCTTTGATCAAATTTTCTTTTATCTTCAATAGTTTAGCAGAGAGAAATAGTACAAAATCAGAGTTCTGTAATTTTATATCAGCAGCAGCAAACCCTAGATCAGCAAAGTCAAACTTGGTCAAACAGTCCCAGATTGACTTCTAGTCAAATTGAAGAACTCAGTCTTCAACAGCGATAAGTAGCAGCCCAAAACAGTCCTCAAAACATGGTCAAAATAGCAGTCAATATATCAGCTCCTGCAGTCAGCGCTAACCAGTCAACGCTGCCCCAAATCAGTGGTCAAGCAGAGGTCAACAAGGCTGATCTAAACTGTGGCTAGCAAGAGAGAGACTCCCCACACAAATCCACTGTCAAGGAAGCCTATACATTGGTCAACGCAGTCCTCTAGCACCGAAAACGTGTTGTTGTACCGTCCTACGTCCTCCTCCTTCCACGTCACAACTTGTTGCCCTAACTGCGTCCTCTTTCTTCTTCCCACATGAGAGAGTCTTCTTCCTCCTATGCATACCCAAGAGACTAGGAGAGAAGAGATGTGGGGATGAGATGATTGGAAAATGAATCAACCTCTCTTGTATTTATATGGTTCATTGGGCATGTGTGTCACACATTTCACTGTTGGCCGACCTTGACAATTTGTCAAGTAAATACAAATAAATTCATCTCCATAAAATCTTGTCGGAATCAGATGATCTTTAGATCAATCCTACACCTCTCAACAAGAGGAATCTAGGAAAAATATCAGTTGCCATAAATGAGGTGAGCCACAGGGAGTTTGGCCTTAGTTGCCAATTTTAACACAAGAGATAAGTCCTTTTAGGACTGAGGTTTACCATGGAGACTCTTCTCTCATGCCAGGCTGCCTTCCAAAGGTTTTGTCTACCCTAAACAACCTCTAGCTAAACTAACTGTCACTGCTTCAGACCTTATCCTTCACACAGTCAACAATAGTTTTGTTGTTGTCATCATGATGACTAGTTAGGGCATCAAACATTACTGTAACAGTCCTCCAACAGTGATCAAAACAGCGTTTAATCTCTGCGGTATTAACTCACAAGACAACTCCAAGGTTATGTTGTTGATCTGGGCATATATAAGCCCTCAAGCACCCATACACAATACTTGACTGTGGTGTTATGGCCTGTGGCTTAACACATAGTCTTCCTGTAGCTTATAGGCAACATAAACTTTATTCCTTGTCCCTCCAATGATACCCCAACAGATTTGTTCCTATGATCCTCTAACTTGGTCCTCCTACAAGAAGAAAATAGCCTCACACAGTCACAAAAAGGATGCCCATACAATCCCTTAACCCATGCCTCTTTCATGTTGTCAACAGGTTTATACTAGTTGCATTAGGGCTCCTTTTGTTGCAGCCTAGGGCTCCTCCTTGTTGCGGATTAGGGTCTCTCCTTAGCTTTGAATTAGGGCTCCATTGCCGCAGCTTTTGGCCTTCTTTTGCTGCAGATTAGGGCTTTCATTGACTGTGTATTGAGCCTCCTCTTTGCTGCGGATTAAGCCTCCTTAGACTGCGCCTAGATCTCCCTTAAATCTGCGGCTTAGAGACTTTAGATGACAATGTCTAAGGCTCTCTTAGATGACCCTTTCCACTACGCCTTCCTTGTGAGAGGACAAACACAAACAAGTGGAGAGGAGGGATCAAGAGTGATGTGTGTCAAATGACTTGAGGCCTCCTCTATTTAAATGCAACATTGAGGTTGAGCTGAGGGTTATTTGGTTGCTGGCCGACCTTGACAAATTGTCAAATAATATTAAATAATTTCATATCTCCATAAATACATGTCGTAATCGGATGATCTTTAGATCAATCCTACACCTCTCGAAGAGAGGAATCCAAGAAAAATATCAGTTGCCATAAATAAGGTGACCCACATGGAGTTTGGCCCACATTTCCAATTTTAACACTCCCTCTCAACTAGGGAGAACTCCATCTGCTAATCCATCTGTCAGTCTGTACTATATCTGCCATCAATGCACTTCTCTGCACTGCTTTGTTCTGCTGAATTATGAAGAAGAAGAAGAGATCGAGAATGTATCGTACCATTCTCTATTGACCCAAAGTCAATCCCAAAAAGAGAGTGTCTCATACCACTCTTACTGATCCGAAATCAGTTCCAAATAGAGTGTCTCATACCACTCTTACTAACCTGAAGTCAAATCCAATTGATCCCAGATCAATATCATCCTAGCATAGGCAATACGATAGTACACAATGCGTCCATCGATAGTACTATGGTCCCTATCCTCATTACCCTACTTATTGGCCAGTGGAGAGGTACTTCCCATGAGTCCTAGATTGCATGGGTAGGATGTCTCAACAGGAGAAAGATGAACAACTCATCCTGCCTACATGTCGCCATGGGGTATCCCAGGGGAAGGCTGAACCACTCATCCTGTACACAACAAATCACTAGGGGAAGGTTGGACCACTCACCCTATGATTGTGTCTCAATAGTAGAAGGATGAACCACTCATCCTGCCTACATAGCAAACCACTAGGGGAAGGCTGCACCACTCACCCTATGGTTGCTCATCGTTCCAAGAAGTACCCCAAGCCCCCGGAGCTCCCAAAGCTCAATATCCATATCATACAGGACCCTCAAGAGAGGGTCTCTCCACGACTCCTAATTGTTCTCGGAAATTCAAGAATTTGACCTTTCCTAGGGGCTTCGTCAGAATATCGGCGACCTGTACATCAGTCCCAATGTGATGGAGCCTTATTGCTCCTTGTTGTACCATATCCCAAATAAAGTGGTACCTGATGTCTATATGCTTGGAGCGATCATGAAATACAGGATTATTTGATAACGGATCCCACTTTGGTTGTCACAGAGGATCATGGTGGTATCCAGCACGTGTCCAGACATCTCACTGAAGAGCTTCCCCTACCTGACAGCTTCACACGAGGCCATACTCACAACTATGTATCTGGCCTTAGCAATGCTCAAAGCAACCAACTTTTGCTTCTTGCTCATCCAGGATATCAAAGCAGAACCCAAAGAGAAACAGCGCTCAGAAGTGCTTTTGCGATCCACCACTGCACAATCAGTATCATAATAACATTGTAGCCTCACATCTCCGGCAGTGTATCTCAGACCAAGAGTGATTGTGCCCCGAAGAAAACTCAGAAGATTCTTGGCACCAATCCAATGTGAGTGATGAGGCTCAACCATATATTGGCTCAACCAATGTTTTAAAAACTCGACTATGACTCCGACTCGGCCAAGGGTCGACTCCGACTCGGTATCAACTCAACTGGCTTGATTCCAATGACTCGGTCGTTGTAAAAAATACATTAAATATTTATTTTTTATAAAAACACATAATTTTAAATATTTTCATTCATGTTTCCAAACACACAACATTAGAATATAGATAAAAGACAACATATGATCAAAGTAGGCTCATGAATATATCCATTATATCAAAATGGCACCCAGTGCACTGTCCAATACATACACGATGTTGATATAGAGATCAAAACAAAAACACATAACGAAGGAGGCTATAAATGGCCTCTACAACAAAAGTCTGTGACCAGTACCACTAGCAACTACTAGAGTTGCCAACATCATCTGGCTCAGTGTTACTTGGGAGTGGGAGCGAAAGTGGGGAGCGAGAGCGAAAACGGGAGTGGGAGTGACATTTTCAGAAGCTCCTGGTTTGGGAGCGAATCCCGGAGGAGTTCGACAACCAATGTCACTAACATCAAGGTACATAGAGGGATTGGTGCTCTTGATTAAATACGAGTTCCATACCCTAATACATGACAAAATTCAATGGAAACATTGCAATCCTCCAATCCTGAAACCCTGAAAAACTGATAAGTCTGCTGGATTTTGAATGAAATCTAAAATTCTACTTTCTCCATAT
>APFE030660196.1:319865-362023 GCA_000404065.3 Pinus taeda | reverse complement strand
TAGCATATCAATACTAGGAGAGGGGAATGGACCCCAAAGACCAAAAAACCAATTAATAAAACCATTTGGAGTCCCCTGCACTCAAAAAAAAACATTAAAAAATAATAAAAAAATATGTTTTTGGGGGTTCACTGGCCGCTTTCCTTAACCTAGCCGGGTTGATACGAACTCGGCCGACCGAACCAGTTCAACCACCGAGTTGAAATTTTTTTGGCCGACTCGAACCAACTCGGCCGAGTCGGTTCCAAGCCGGTCGGGTTTAAAAACACTGGGCTCAACATGTTAATTGCAAAACACATATCCGGACGAGAGTTCACCAAGAACATCAGTGCTCCTATGAGTTGACGATACTCAAAAGCATTACCCACTTCAGGTCCGGCAACACTATCGCATAACTTCTTAAAGTTAAGCTCCAACGGGGTAGTCACAGGCTTGTAGTCCACCATTCCAAATTCGGAATCCAACTCCCTCTTATGTTTGTAAATGAGAGGGTCTGCAACTGTCAAAAAGAGGTCATCCATATCAAACACCAGTATGAAAGGTTTATCATCCACAACCTTAAAGCAAAGGTTTGGATTGGCTTCACTCCAAGTGAATCCCAGCTTCATCAGATAGCCATCGATCCTCTCATACCAAGCCCGAGGTGCTTGCTTCAAACCATAAAGAGCTTTCTTCAACATGCAAATATAAGATTCCTGGTCATGAACCTCAAACCCCTCTGGTTGTTCCACATCTGTGGTCTTGCTATTACTTGTAAGTTTTCCCTCGCCGGACATATACCTTCATGCTTTTCTTTGAACTCAAGCATGCCTGTCACCACCTTTCTCATATCAAGAAGGGCCTTACAATGAAGATGGGAAAACCTCCAGTGCCATAGTTCAGATTAAAGAGATGTGTCACAAGACATGGCTCCCAATGGACTTCCTGCTTGAGAGTGTCAACCCTAAACCCAAGAGTAAAAGCTTCTTTCAAATTCCTTTTCCAAACACATACCTTTCGATCAATGAATGCCACCTTGTAACCTTTGTTTTCCATTGCCAAAATGGACACCAGGTTCTTCTTGAGATCAGGTACATATAGAACTTCTTGTAAATGAATTGTGTTACCCTGATTCAATTGAAGGGTGACATTTCCTACACCCTTTACAGGATAGGTGGCATTGTCTCCAAGAATAATCTCCAAGTTTGTTTCCTTCTCTATCAGATTAGAGAGAGCTTCCTTGTATCCGGTGAAGTGCCTTGAAGCATCACTATCAATAAGCCAATTCCCCAAAGTGTGTGGAGGAGAGGTAGTGGAGAAGGCCGATATAAGATAATACTCCTTTTGCTTATTGTTAACAACATTTGATTCTTCATATCTGGAGTTCCTTGCTTTCTTGGAGGGTCGACCATTTCCTTAATGTTCTGCATTCCTTTATCCTTTGCCATTGTACCTATCATTCCTTCGATCGTTGTAGTTGAAGTTGCCCCTCGAATGATTGTGATCATCATCATGTGATGTGTTCCTTCCATTTGGCCACTCCCTTGCATAGTGGCCAAACTTATTGCAAGCAAAGCATCTTCCCTTCCTTCCACCCTTAGATCCGAGCTTTCCATTGAAGTGACCTTTTGACCCTGCATTATTTCTCCTTTTGGCATGAGCAAAGCAAGCAATGGGGTTGCCTCTATTAGAAGGCAATTCTTGCTCCACCATTCTTGTTTCTTCTTGAATGCATCTTGACATCAATTCTTCAAATCCCGGAATTCGATCATTATTGAGAATAGTGGTTCTAAATATATACCACTCGGGTGGGAGTCCTCCAAGGGTAGTAATAGTAAGTTCCCTATTAGGAATGACTTCTCAAATCGATAGAAGATCATTTTTGATCTCAATGATCCTTAAGAAGTAGGATTGAATATCCTCGTCTTTGTCCTCCTTAATATCCTTCAGCTTATTTTTGGGAAATAAAATTTGATTTGCATCACTAACCTTGAACATGCTTACCAATCTGTCGTAGATCTCCTTGGAGGTGTTCAAATAAGAGATGTAGGCCACCAGATACTTGTCAATGGAATCTTTGATAATCTTCTTCGCTTTGAATTCACCCTTGGTGTACTTGTTCTTTATAGCAACTACTGCATTTGATGGAGGCTCAGGGATTTTACCCTTCACATAATCCAACGCTTCTTGTTCTTCCAATGTCAAATCAAGAGACATCTTCCATCTGTGATAGTCAGACTTTTCACAGAGCTTGTCTTCAGCCAGGAAGTGGGATGAGGAACCCATTGAGCCTTTTGTCATTTCCAACTGTCTTCGGTGATTTCTCTTTCACTCTTGCTTGGGATTTGTCTTCACCTCACCTCTAATAGCATGTTAATTTTTGGTATGTTCTATGCTTAAGAGCAGTTTACTTCAATTTCTTAGCTAGCCCAATATCAATGTTCAGTTTAGCAATCACATTAGCATGATAGTAAAATGCAAATAAAACAAACATAAACAGTAGAAGACAAGCCAAGACAAGAGGACACAAGATGTGGCACCAGTCAGGTACAAACCCCAATGTGGGGAAACCCTTGATCAATTCTTCTTATATTCTTCAATAGTTCAGCAAAGAGAGAGATAGTACAAATATACAAAACTTATATTTATGACAGCAATAGAAAGTCCATCATTCTGCTAATGGTGATCGTTCAAAGATGCAGCCCTTAATTCTCATTGCTAAAGCACACCCATTTAGGAGATCATCAATCTAGAAGCCTTCAACATAATACTGCTGCAACATGTTAGTAAAGTGATTTGTTGTCATGTAGCCTTAGGTCCACCACACAGTGAGGAGATAATTCCTTTTAGGACTGAGGTTTACCATGGAGACTCTTCTCTCATGCTAGGTTGCCTTCCAAAGGTTCTATCCACCCTAAACAACATCTAGTTGAACTAGATGTCACTGCTTTAGACCTTATCCTTCACACAGTCAACAATAGTTTTGTTGTTGTCATCATGATTACTGGTTAGGGCATCAAACACTACCGTAACAGTCATCAAAACAGCCTTTAATGTCTGCGGTATTAACTCACAAGACAACTCCAAGGTTATGTTGTTGATCTAGGCATATATAAGCCCGCAAGCACCCATACACAACACTTGACTGTGGTGTTATGGCCTGCGGCCTAACACATAGTCTTCCTATAGCTTCCAGGCAGCATAAACTTTATTCCTTGTCCCTCCAATGATACCCCAACAGATTTGTTCCTATGCTCCTCCAACTCGGCCCTCCTACAAGAAGAAAACAGCCTCACACAGTCACAAAAAGGATGCCCAAACAGTCCCTTAACCCATGCCTCTTTCACGCTGTCAACAGGTTTATACTAGTTGCGTTGGGGTTCCTTTTGATGCGGCCTAGGGCTCCTTCTTGTTGTGGCTTAGGGTCTCTCCTTAGCTGTGAATTAGGGCTCCATTGACTGCAGCTTTAGGCCTTCTCTTGTTGCGGATTAGGGCATTCATTGACTGCATATTGAGCCTCCTCTTTGTTGTGGATTAAGCCTCCTTAAACTGCGGCTAGATCTCCCTTAAATCTGCGGCTTAGAGACTTTAGATGACAACGTCTAGGGCTCTCTTAGATGACCCTTTCCACTACGTCCTCCTTGTGAGAGGACAAACCCAAACGAGTGGATAGGTGCTTGCTTGGTGAAGTAAATGATATATGTCTTCTTTCCTAAGTTTAATTTAGGAAAAGTACAATAGTTAAAGTCAATTAATCATTGTGAACTATTAAGTCATTTTCTAAGGATAAATGATTTAATTATTTAAGTGACAAGAAATGATCTCAACTATTGATCTCCAAGATCTTCTAGAAGGGAGATTAGGGTTAAGGATTTGGGCTTAATGAAAATTATGAAAAGAAGCCTAAGGAAGAGGTGAAGGCACAAGAGAGAAGACACAACAAGAGAGCATTTCTCTAGTGTGAGTGGCTTAGTAGACTGAAGCACAGAGGAGGAAGACTACAAGAGGATTCAAGGGCATATCCGAGAGGCCAAATTGTTGGAGATTGCAAGGCCGAGTTGTTGAAGAGAGGGAGGTCGATTTAATTGGATAAGTCGATTTGTTGGAGGCTGAATTTCCAAAGGTGCATTGGCAGCTCATAGGCAAGGCACCAGGTCGATTTTCTAGCAAATTGTTGGGCCGAATTTTTCCAAAGCTCTATTTTCGGGAGGCCAAATTTCTTGGGCCAAATTCATCCAATGAGGGCCAAGTTACAAGTTCCAGAAATTTTAGTCTTCCTTCTAATACTTTGTGGGTCGAAAACCTTGATTTTCTAGATTAATGAATGATGGAGAATTGTTGTGGGTATTTTTCTGTTGTAATGTGTGATTGATCTCACTGAATTTAATATTTTTCACTACATATATTTCTAAAGGTTAAAATATTGATGATTTTATTTTTCGGTAATTCAAAATTTACTTGGTTAATTAAATAAATTGTTGGCAATAAATCATTTCCACGAGAAAATAAATCTGGGTTAGTATCAGGAGATTTAATAGTATACACCATAAAAGACCCTTATTACAATTAAAGCTTTCTCCCCACTTTATCCTATTTATGAATATTTGTTGCCTTTCCTAACTGATGCTTAACTTAGAATTGGTAACTGACGTCGTGAATGTACAAATAATTTTGTTGAGGATAATCATCGTTTGGTCATTGTAAAAAATGATAGCCATTGTAATCATGCAGAAAACATCAAATCGAGGACTATTTGGACACCTTTTTGGAAAAGACCAATACAAGTACTGAAGTATGTTTTCTAAATGATGTGATCCTGAATGAACTGCACTTGGTGAAGATCAAACAAATAAAGGCTTACAGAAATATGCAAGAAATGTCACAAAACAAAAGAACAAGGTACTAAATAAAAGGCATGTTAGCAACTTAGCAACTAGCAAAATATGAACAGAGTAATCAATGTCCAAACAACCAATGGTCGAAACCTAATTTTCAGGTATATTGTGTATTAAAATTTAATCTCATTACAGTTTCATCTGGTTGGTAAAATTTCTCTTCACCAATAAAAGTTTACATGGCAGCGATATACCCATGCATTCATACATATATGAAACGCATGCATTCGTACATATATGAAACATACATAAATAACTTTAAAGCAAGAGAGTTGGGCACCTTTGAAGCTTTGGCCAACAAGTCCTCTAGTGTACATGCAAATTAAACATGCATACACTTACATTACTGTCAGTGTAGAATTAAAGAAATTTCCCATGCCAACAAAGTGACCTTCAACTTCTCTTGACCTTAGCTTTGATACCATGCTGGAAAACCAAGAATATTATATTAGGGTTTGATTCTCCTTTCTTGATAATTACTTGTGAGTGTGTTGGCTTTTCTTACTTCTTTATTATCGTACCTTTCATCGAGCAATTATACATATATTAAAGATCACAAAACAAGAGACACAAGATATAGGCACATGGCAGGGCAAAACCCCCCTCGAGGGGAAAACCTAGTCTACTTGCAGAAATTTATTTACATGTTTATGCATCAGATATATACATGTGAGAAAAAAGAAAAAAATTCCATTGAAGAAAGGACTTTTGAATGGTGAACTTGATTGGTGTTGTTAGCTCCTAGAGAACATGACTTGATTTCCCACTTTGATGATGCTTTTGTTCTTGTTGTTTCTTTAACTGCTTCAAATTCTTGACATGTTCATAAGCTTTGTGTTCCTCTTCATTACTCCTTCTTACTCCCCTTTAGATGGTGCTCAATTTCATATACTCTACAGTCTTTTAGGTTCTCCTTTTGAAATCACACTAGTGAAGAGAGTCTATAGGCACTATCCCTAACTTGCTTCTCAGATACTCAAATGGCTCTTTAGCAAGGGGCTTTGTAAATATGTCTGCTATTTGTTTCCTTGTGGGTATGTGCTCCATCTTCACTGTTTGCTCAGCCACTTGTTCTCTGAGAAAGTGGTACTTTATAGGGATATGTTTAGTCTTTGAATAGGGCACATGATTTTTTGAAATCCTTATTGCACTTGTATTGTTGCACTTCATAAATATAGGTTCATTAATATTTACCTTTATGTCTTGTAATGTTTGTTTCATCCACAATACTTGTGGGCAACAAGCTGCAACTATTATGTATCCAGCTTCTGCAGTAGATAGAGAGATGGATGTTTTTTTTGTTTAGCCACGCAACCAAAGATTCTCCTAGGTAGAATGCACCACCGCTTGTACTTTTTCTGTCTTCCACATAGCTCGCCCAATCCGCATTTGTGTATGCGTTCAATGTAAAATTCTTACCCTTCGAATACCAAAGACCATAGCTTGTAGTCCCTTTGAAGTACCTAAATCACTATGATGAAATGGATTTCTAGTATGCTTCCCCAAAGAAGATCCCTTGCACATGCCTTCATGGTCTAAATTCATATCAGGAATACCATGAACCAATTAACTAAGAGTATGGATGACCCTATAATGAAGATGACCATACCTTTGATGCCATAGTTCAATGGGACTTAATTTCCATATGAACCAGAGCTTGAGGAGGTGGAGTGATAACCCGATAAAGACTTCCTTCACGAACTCCAATAACCCTAGCTTTGTCAATACTAGAGTTCTTTCCCCAAGCCAATACTTTTCCATCAACAAAAGCAATTCTTTCCCCTTTATCTTCTAAACAAGAAATAGGAAGTAAATTCTTTTTCAAACCTGGAACATAGAGAATGTTGTTGAGATGCAGCTTCGATCAATTGTCCAGCTTCAATGATGTAGATCCCAGGCCTCTAACAGCGTAGCTTTTGTATCACCCAATTCCACTGCATGAGAGGATGACTCCTTTGATAGTGGGTGTAGTTGCCTTCTTTCACTTGTCATGTGTCTTGATGCTCCACTATCAATGATCCATGCATTGTCATCAGTAAGAGAACCTCTAAGGGCAGCCAAGAATCCTTGACTCTTGACTTTGTTGAATAGGTAGTAGATGATCTTCTTGATCCATCTTCCAGCAGAGTTGAAACCCAATCTTATGTAGTTCACCATAGAGGGAGAATCCATGCCAACAAAGTGATCTTCGACTTCTCTTGACCTTAGCTCTAATACCATGTTGGAAAATCAAGGATATGATATTAGGGTTTGATTCTCCTTTCTTGATAATTACTTGTGAGTGTGTTGGATTCTTTTACTTCTTTATTATCTTATCTTTCAACGAGCAATTATACATATATTAAGATCACAAAACAAGAGACACAAGATATAGGCACATGCCATGGCAAAAGCCCCCTCGAGGGGAAAACCCAGTCTACTTGCAGAAATTTATTTACATGTTTATGCATCGGATATATACATGTGAGAAAAAGAAAAAAATTCCATTGAAGAAAGGAATTTTGAATGGTGAACTTGATTGATGTTGTTAGCTCCTGGAGAATGTGACTTGATTTCCCAATTTGATGATGCTTTTGTTCTTGCAGCTTCTTTAATTGTTTCAACTTCTTGACATGTTCATAAGCTTTGTGTTCCTCTTCATTACTCCTTCTTACTCCCCCTTACATGGTGCTCAATTTCATATACTCTACAGTCTTTTAGGTTCTCCTTTTGAAGTCATATTAGTGAAGACAGTCTATAGGCATTATCCCTAGCTTGTTTCTCAAATACTCAAATGGCTCTTTAGCAAGGGGCTTTGTAAATATCTTTGTTATTTGTTCCCTTGTGGGTATGTACTATGTACTCCATCTTCACTATTTGCTCAACCACATGTTCTCTAAGAAAGTGGTACTTTAGAGGGATATGTTTAGTCTTTCAATGGAGCGCAGGATTTTTTGAAATCCTTATTGCACTTGTATTGTCGCACTTGATAGATGTAGGTTCATTAATATACCTTCATGTCCTGTAATGTTTGTTTCATCCACAATACTTGTGGGCAACAGGCTACAGCTGCTATGTATTCATCTTTGGCGGTAGATAGAGAGACTGATGTTTTTTTTTGTTTAGCCATGCCACCAAAAATTCTCCTAGGTAGAATGTACCACCGCTTGTACTTTTTTTGTCATCCACACAGCTCGCCCAATCCGCATTTGTGCATGCTGTCAACATAAAATTCTTACCTTTCGGATACCATAGACCATAGCCTGTAGTCCCTTTGAAGTACCTGAATATTCTTTTTGTTGCTAACAAATGGTTTTGTTTGGGTGTTGATTGGTACCTTGCTACTAATCTGACTACCAACATTATATTTGGTCGAGAAGTTGTTAGGTATAACAAACTTCCTATCATGATCTATATAGATTTTGATCCACATCAAGTGATTCATCCTCTGCACATAGCTTACATCCTGTAGTCATGAGGGTTAAGATAGGTTTACAATCTTCCATTTGGAATCTTTTCAACATATCTTTTAGCTATTTCTCTTGATAAATGAATATTCCTCCAGGTTTTTGTAGGATTTGTAGCCCTAGGTAGAACATAAGTTCTCCAATCATAGACATTTCGAACTTGGTCTTCATCTCTTCAGTAAACCATTCTACTAGATGATGTTTATTGTTGCCAAACATAATATCATCCACATATACAACTATAATCAGTAACTCATCTCCATCTGCCTTAATGTATAGATTACTATCAACTCCTCCTCTCTTGAACCCTTGTTTTTGAAGATACTTGTCTAGTCCAGAGTACCACGCTCGTGGTGCTTGTTTAAGGCCATATAGTGCTTTCTTTAACCTGCAGACATAACTAGGCTTATCTGTGAATGAGAACCCTTCAGGTTGTTCCATATAGACTTCTTCCTCAAGATCAATATTTAGGAAAGCAGACTTCACGTCCATTTGATACACCTTGAAATCATTGTAGCATGCAAAGGCTAAAAACATCCCGATTGCCTCCAAGCTCGCCACTGGGGCAAGGGTCTCTTCATAATCAAGTCCTTCTACTTGTGAGTAACCCTTACACACAAGTCTGGCTTTGTTTCTAACAACTTGACCCTGTTCATTCATCTTATTTTTGAATACCCATTTTGTGCCAATGATATTCTTTCCAACAGGTCTTGGTGTTAGTTCCCAAGTCTCGTTCTTCTCAATTTGTTCCAACTCCTCGTTCATAACATCTAACCAAATTTTGTCTTTACTTGCCTCTTCAAAGTTCTTTGGTTCTATCTGTGACAACATGGTTCTATGAACTTGCTCATATTTTTCTGCCAGTTGCCTCCTCATTTGTACTCCTTCACTTTTATCTTCGATAATTTGATTTTCGGGGTGATTCTTTTGAGTGTGTCTTGAAGGTCCTTTTGAGTGAGTCTCAGTATCTCCTAATTCTTCTTCTTGTACTTCATTCTCTTTACTGATATCATGATGATGATCTGGAGGATTGATAAAACCTTCGCTCTTGTTCTTATTGGGTAGTTCTTCATCAACATTTACATCTATGCATTCCACAATCTTATGCAGTATTTTATCTAACATTTGTATCCCTTACTTTTTGACGAATATCCCAAAAATATTCCTTCATCAGATTGAGCATCAAACTTTCCGAGCTTTTTATCATTATTTTTTATATAACATTTACTTCTGAATACTTTAAAATGCTTGATTGTTGTTGGCTTCCCATGCCATAGTTCATAAGGTGTCATATCACAATTTGGTCTGAGATGTGCCTTCTTGATAATATGTACCGTTGTATGCACTGATTTTGCCCAATAGGTTTGAGCAATGTTTCTTTCTTGCATCATGGCTCTGGATATTTGCTTAATAGACCTGTTTTGTCTCTCTATGACTCCATTCTGTTGTGGTGTGTCTGCAATAGTATATTGTTATTTTATCCCAAATTCATTAAATAGTTCTGCAAACTCATCTGATGTAAATTCACCTCCTCTATCTGACCTTATGCACTTTATCTTGCACCCTGTTTGATTTTCTGCCAATGCCTTAAATGTTTTAAATTTCTCAAATGCTTCTAACTTATTTCTGAGAAATGCCACCCAATTCAATCTTGAATAGTCATCGATTACCGGCATGAAATATTGTTCCCCTCCTGGTGCTTCTATTTTGGAAGGCCCAAATAAATCCATATGAACTAGCTGCAAAGGCTTACTATTTGATAATTGATCTTTGACTTTGAATGATGTTCGTGTTTGTTTGCCCATTCGACATGACTTGCAGATAGTGTTTTGAGGCTTCTTTATTGTTGGTAGATCTCTAACTACTTTCTTCTTGCTGAGTTTGAAGATGTGATCAAAGTTGAGATGCCCCAATCTCCATAGCCAGGATTCATCTTGTTTGTTGATGTAGCATTCCTCATTCTCTTCTTTCAAGATATATACAATATTCTCAGTTCGAACTCCTTTAGCCAGAACCTTCCCTGTATATGTTGCCCTGATTTCACAACCTTGAGCTCTAAAAAGAACATCACAGCCTTTTTCACACATCTAACTTACACTCAACATGTTATGTTTTAGACCATCTACAAATAGTGCATCTTGAGCGGTTCCTCTTATGTTGTTCAGACTGACTGTACCCTTTCCTCTAATTCTTCCTACTTCATCATTACCGAATATGACATTTCCAGTTTTATTTTCATTTAGGGAAACAAATTTGCTTTTATCTCCTGTCATATGTCTAGAGCAACCATTGTCCACATACCATTTATTATTTTGATCTTGAGCATACAAAACTAAGTCACACTTGTCAGGTTTCTTTTATTCTACCTTCTTCCTCCATTGCATGCATCCAATTGTTTTATACATATTCTGAGATGTTAATCTGTTGTCTTTAAGCTTACATTCATATGACTTGTGCCTGAAGTTGTGACAATAGAAACATTCAGTGATATCAAGGAGTGGAGCAAATGCGTTTTTGTGTAAATTCATATTTGTTTTAACATTCGTGAATCCATTCTTTCTCATCTTAAAATTTCCAAAATCAATTCTTCTGACATAAGCTCTACAATTTATGGCTTTATGTCCAAAATTTGTACAGCAATAACAATATCCATAAAACAAATATTTGTACCTGGTAGTGGGTGTTGCTTGTGGATCTAACCATCTTGACATTTGATAATTTTGTTTTCTGAAGAAGTGTGGTTTCTGATTGATTGTTGATTGATTGTACATTTCTTTTGCCTTTTGTCCTTTACTGACAATGTTCCTTTGCAGTTGTCCACTTGATGTTAAAGTGTCGCTCAAATTTTTGTTCTCAGAGTGATGTGAGCTGTCATTCTCTCCCCTAACATCTTTTACGAAGGTGATTGTTCTTTTATCCTCTACCTTAGATTTACTGGATTCTCCTTCATAGCCTAGCCCAATCCTTATGAGTGGAGACCTCTAAGCATTTAATATCACATTCACTTTTTCAGATCATTTTATCTACTAAATATTCATGTTTAGTTCAGTTTGAGCCTTCTCTAATTTTTCCTTTAGACATACCACCTCTTCCTCCAATCTTTCACACTCCTGGCTTTTGTGAACCTATACCTAGTTGTCCCATACCCTATGGTGGACTTCCCTGCTAAGGAGTCCATTGCTCTACCTAATCCATATCTCACGACCTCCTCAAGGCTCTCTCCTTCACAAATCTAACATCCCACCTAAGAACAACCTTCCTCTTAGCAGGAATGCATATGCAATAGCACTTGGAGGTCTCGTTATACCCCACAAAAATACCCTTCTCCATTGTGGTTTCCGGCTTTGTCCTCTTCTCCTTATGGACATGTGAATAAGTTAAACACCCAAAAATCCTAAAGTACCCGATCTCAAGCTTCTTCCCAGTAAAAGCCTCCTTTGGAGTCTTGCTCCCCAACACTCTGTGTGGAATCTTGTTCTGCAGATACACTACATTATCACATGCCTCAGCCCATAGAGAGAATGGTAGCCTCAAATCACCTCATTGCCCCAACTCTACCCTGTTCTTCCTCTCCCCAACCCCATTCTGTTGTGAGGTGTAAGAAATTGTCATCTCCCTCTTAATGCCCGCTCTGGCACAAAAATACTTCATCTCGTTGGAGGTATACACGCCCCCAATGTCGGAACTCAATACCTTGACCCTTTTTCCCTATCTGGTTCTCTGCAAGGGCTTTAAACTCTTAGAACCTCTTGAAGACATCATCCTTGGACTTCATGAAGAAGATCTAAGTCTTCCTGGAGTAATCATCAATAAAAGTGACATTCTACTCATATTTGCTCAATGATACAGAAGACATTGGACCACATACATCAAAGTGAATCAAGTCAAGTATCCCTACCACCTTGCTTGAGAAAGTTGTCTTGGTGTACTTTCCCAAAGCACACCCCTTGCACACATCCCAGTGCTTTGTACTGAACTCTGGAAATCTTGTGACGATTTCCCTCACGACTCTCATAGCCCCATGGTTCAAGTGGGTCATCTTCCTGTGCCACAACTCGCACAGATTGTTGTTATTGATGGTTGAAACCAATGCTCTAGTAGGATGAAACATGAACCTATAAAATTTCACATGGCAAACTCCAATCACACTGGCAAAAGTTATACTGGATCCCCTGGGACACATAAGAACCTATCCATGTTGGAACACCACCTCATATCCCTTGTCCTCGATAATGGACACCGGTATTAGGTTCTTCTTCAGCCTTGCAACATATAAGACCTCTGTCACTTTCAAGGGAGGGTATGACTCCCTCTGAAAGGACATGATCCCAACACCAACTTCTCTAAACATGGAGTCATCTCCAAGCACCACCTCCCGAACTAAAACATGTAAAATGTACCTCTACCTCGAACTTTGTGCACTAACAGCCGCAAAAATCTTCCCTCAATTTTAGTCTCTAACACCTTCATTTTCAGGCCCCTGACAGTGTTGTAAATGCTTCTAACAACCTCAAAAATCCCACCATGTCTGCTCAAAAATTAATGCAAACTGTCTCAAAATTCATTCAGTAATAAATGCGGCCCAACCGTCGAATTTTGTGCCAATTCTAATAGCAATAAATGCCCGTCAGTCCCCTCAATTTTTGCACTCATCCTACTACAATAAATGCATTGAAACTGCCTTGAAATTCATGCTCACCCAGCGAAAATCCGTGGTGAAGAAGAGCTTCAATTTTTTTGCCTTCTCAATGTGGGAATCCGTTCCCTTCTCTACTTGAAACTCACTGTTGTACTTGCTTTCTCTTGTCGTATTTCCCTCTCAGCCTTCTTTTCTCCTTAGCTCCAAATCTCATGAAGTGTTCAAAATGGTGCCTTCTCCCCTTTTCTTTTCCCTTTTTTTCTCTCATTAAGAAGAGAGACCTAACCCTAAGATCTAATGGCTGAGATTAGATCCTATCCATTTAGATCTAGGGTGGATATCTAATATCTCATTGACCCATGAGACACCTTTTCCCCTCGGTCCCCTTTTCATTAATTACACAAAAGGTAATTTATGTTTTATAAAGTCACTCTATGACTTTATGTTTTATAAAGTCACTCTATGACTTTATGTCTTATAAACCCACTTTAACATTATTTCTCATAAAGTTAAATAAAGGGCGTCACATTAGGAAACTCTTTAAGGCTAGACACCAAGCCTAGGAACACTTATCCTTGGTACTCCTTTTTTTAACAGTATGCAGGCCTAAGAAAGCCTTGTATGGACTCAAACAGGCACCGAGAGCATGGTACTCCATGACAAACAACTATTTGCAAAACATGGGCTTCACCAAGAGGGAGGCAGATTCCAACCTATAATTCATACTGTTGGATCTGAGCCGCTCATCTTGGTGCTCTATGTGGATGATTTGATTCTTGTTGGGCCAGAGAAGCTGAATGTTGGGTGCAAGTTAGACTTGGCAATAGAATTTGAGATGAAAGACATTTGGCTGATGCATTACTTTTTGGGGCTTGAGGTTTGGCAGAGATCGAGAGAAATATTCCTTGGACATGGGAAGTCTACATTGGAGATCCTAAAGAGATTCAGGATGAAGGACAATAGATCTATGGCTACTGCAATGGTGACCAACCTAAAAAGGTGGATTCCCCAACGTCAAAGTTGGCAGATTCGAGATAGTACAGGTAGTTGATTGGCTCATTGATATATCTGGTCAACACTCGACTAGACATTTGTTATTCTATGAAAACCTTGAGCCAATAAATGGTGGAGCCGCAATAGGTGCATTGGATCGCAGCCAAGCATGTGCTCAGACACTGGCAAGGCACGATGGAGTATGGCTTGAGGTACCTTAATGGAGATGGGGAAGAAGTAATCTGCTTGTCTAAGTGCTAAGACTAGCAGAACAACAAAGAAGACTACCAATTTAGCAGAATATTAATTTATTTAACTATTTCCTAAAGTTAGACTTAAGAAAAAGTAAAAGTTCCTAAGTTCACTTATCATTTAATCTCAGCCATTAAGAAGGAGATTAGGAATGAAATTGAAATTATATGAGGAGATAGAGCGTGTTAGTGGCAAGTCAGTTCAGCACAAGCAAGTGTGAGAGCGCAGCGAAGGAAGAGTCGAGAATTCAACAATTCACAGAGGTCCAGCTTCCAAGAGAGATTCAAATCAAGTAAATACTGAATTGCCTTAGCCCCGAGATTAGTTGTGCAGCTAGAGTTCGCACATGTGCGTTAGAGGAGAGAATTTGTGCTCACAAGTGTGAGTAGATAGGCAAATTCGCACAGCGTTTTTGGCAGATAGAGAGGCAATGATCAGCTTGACTTATCTTGGAGGAACGATCAATTGTATTTTTGTAATAAACTGGGAGGTTTCTCCCTTGTTGTAATTCTCAGAAGAAAATCTTTTATTGCAAAGGAATAATAAAATACACACAATGGCTCCTAAGGGGCAGCTCAACTGGGAACAGCCGTGTAAATGAAGTATTATGTGCAAGGAGGTCCGGTGTTCAAATCCCCTTGATATACATTCACATGCAGAAGGGGCATACGTATGTGGCTAGAGTTTATAGTGGTAGTGGTTGGAATCGACCCTGTGTCACGCGAGTACGAGACTGAACTAGTTATTAATTCCTATAGATACAGAAATAAATGAATAAAAATAAAATAAAAATACACACAGAGTTGCAAGTTCCCCTCGGAGTTAGGGTTTCCTCGGTATATCTTCTGTTTTATGGTTGATGTGTTTGTCTTCTGATTTATTCTCTATTGTGCACATTAAGTTAGAAACTCAGTGTATTTGTGATTAAGTTTCCTAAATATCAGTTATTTGTGTTTCTAGGTTTTCACACTTGGAAAATTGCAAATCAATTTACTGGGTTTTAAGGAAATCTACATGGTATCAGAGCACAGTCTTTGATTGAAGACCGAGCACAAATTTTATCTTCAAGAGTGGTTCTTATGATTCAGAGGAAGCTAGTTATCAGATCGATTTGGCCGCTAGGGTTCTAAGCAATGCTCATTGATTCTACTAGTGCGATTTGTATTCAGCAGTTTGATTTGGTAGTATGGCATATCAGGGTCTCAGACTTGAAGATAGATTGGATGGTGCATCCAACTTCTATTCCTGGCATAAAAGGATAGCAGTGGTGTTGGAGGAAGAAGGGGTTTGGGATTTTTTCGATAATGTCCTAGCCGCACCAACAGATCCTCAACAATTGGCTCAGCACAATAAGATGGATGTCAAGGCAAAAAGGATTACCTTGGAAGGAGTCAAAGACCACATTATCCCTCACCTGATTGGGAAGAAGAAATCCAAAGAACTATGGACTGCCATCATTGGTCTCTATCAAGGTTTTGAGCGATGCCAAAAAGCTGGCGTTGAAGGATAAGCTCAGGAGCATTAAAATGTCCAAGCCAGATTCAATGGTTCTTACCTCAGCAAGTTTTCCAAGGTAAAGGAATAGTTGGCTGGTGTGGGTGAGACAGTTCCAGATAGAGATCTAGTGAATTTTGATGTGTTGGGTTTCACCAAGTTGTGGCAAAGCCTTTATGGATGGGATATGTGCCCGGGAAAACTTTTCAGATTGGCAACGTTCGTGGGGTGACTACATCCAGAAGGAGATTCACAAACAAGCTCAAGCTTGATCTCGTGTTAAAAGGAGGAAGATGAAGAATTTTTCGCTCTAGCCAGCAAAGGGACCAAGTCCAAGGATAAAAAGCACAGTCGTGGTGGTGAGTCAATTTCTAAGGGAGAGAAGAAGAAAAAGGATCTCATTAAGATCAAGTGTTTTTGTGCCACCAGTTTGGGCATTACGCTACTAAATTCCCTAACGGAAAGAAAGGGTACAAGAAGGACCAAGTAGTAGCCTCTGCAAAGATAGATGAGTTTTCCTCTCATTTTGAGAAGGAGTTCTCACTCATTGCCAAATGGCAAGTTTAGTGGCTAACAGTTTATGGTATGTGGACAGTGATGCATCCTAGAGATGGGAGACAATGGGAAGTACTAGGTCAAGGCTACTAGTACAATTCATTTTGAGAGGGAATCTAGAAACCATCTATATCTCAAAAATGTTTTTTACATACTTAGGCTCAAGAAGAATCTCGTTTCAGTTTCAGTAATGGAGGATAAGGGATACGAGGTGACCTTTAGACAGGGAAGGGTTTTTATAAAACCCTCAGACTCCAAGGTGCCAAAGTAGAATAGTGTTAAGTACAAGAGCTTATACAGATTGCAATTTGATACAGCGGCAGCATTGACTAGCAAAGGAGGCCATGACTCAAGCAGTGAGCTTGGAGAGTTATGGATAAGCGCATGGGGCATTTGCACCATGGAGCATTGAAGATTCTTAAGGAGATAGCAACAAGGCTGCCACAGTGCAGTGTGGATCAGCATGAGGTGTGGCAAGTATGCCAAATCATCTTTTCCTAACAAAGATAACAGGGCCAATGGTATATTGAACCTTGTTCATTCAGATGGATGTGGCCCTTTCTCTACAGTGTATGGTCCTAACAAATGCACTCCATCAAAAAACTCATTCATGATTAAGTTATTGAAGTGAACTTTTTCCCTACTGATGATCAAGTGGCAGACATTTTCACAAAATCTCCTACAAAAGCAAAGTTTTCTACACTTTGATGTATGTTAGGAGTTCAGGAAGTTGTCAAGGGGAGATAGGCTCTAATGCCTCCTTCCTTCACCTATTGTGTCCCCTGTGTAAATCCTTCAATCCTATCCCAAGTTGTTATTTAGGGGGAATGTTAGACTATTTAGACACCTAGAAGTTAGTTAAGTTCAACTTGGTCTACTGTGCCTACTAGGTAAAAGTGTGTTTCTTTAGTATGCATTAGTTGCATTGTAATAAAACGATCATGATATGTTTTAGACATAGAGCGATCTGACAACCCATATTCTCCTCGATACTCATGGCTAATAATCCGTGGCTTAACACTTGATTGGTCCATGATCTCTATTTAAAGGGCATGGAGGGTCGTGGACGATGATCAATTGTGAGAACTCTCTTATGTAAAATATTTTCTTTTGCATTAATAAAAATGCCTCAAGGGGTTGTGTTGGTTGGGGTTGTGGGTTGTTTCCCTGTCATAATATTTTAACCACGTAAAAATATTTGCGTTGTGATTTAAATCTGGTTGTGGTTGTGGTTATTAAAGTTGTTCATCCTATATGGAATATCCTATTTACCCGAACACCAGAGAACCTATCCCCTTTTTCCAACATCCAATAAGGATTTTACCAGGAATCAAACATGTTATAGGGTTAACCCTCCTTCCCTTCCAGGGAGTCCAGTCACCTTCCATTGGTCCCAAAAATGTCCTGTCTCCCTAAATAACACTCAAGACCTCACTTTATGTGCATGTCCTTCCTTTGACAAATGGCACTCTCTAGAGTCACTTTATTAACTTAGGATAAAACATGTGCACTATTTTACTTAGGCTTATGCCCTTCATCACTTGTTTGACTTCGTCTACAACAGTGGTGTATTTTATTAATATGCATGTGATTTCATATTTAAAAAACTAGGCTCTTTGACCTCAAAATATATATAAATACGCACACTAGCCTAAAACACATATGTACATGGGCTCATCAGGACCAAAATAGTTCCTGGCTCACCAACCTAAACAAGATATGTACACACACAGGGATCATCCTAGGGGTGTTACAAGTTCCGTAGTTGGTATAATCCAAGTTTCTAAAGAGGGCAACTATAAGGTCCCTACAAGAGGGTGTGTCCCTCTTTCAAGACCTAGATCTACCAGCAAGATAAGGGGAGTAGTGGTTCAAGACACTCCTAAAGGTGTTCATGGTCCAATCCAGCAATCAATTCCTAACAACTCTAGAGCTCTGGTTAATCCTTTGGTCCAAATTATGTAGGCAAGTTCAACCAATGGCAGTGCTCCTATTCAAAATATGGAGGTGGATGAGGATTGGCAAGTTAAATCTAACAAGTGTATGGGGGCTTCATCTCCTACAGCGTTGGACAACCCTGATAGTACTATGAGCCCATCCCTGCATGTGAAGTCTTTTAAGGAAGTTGTGATAGACTCTCTTGAGAGGAGAGTACCTTCATTAGCAATGTCTAATAAGTTCAACACTTTGGCCAATCACTTGTTTCTTGAATGACGCTCTCTCTTTAACTATGAAATGTCAAAGGGATGACAATCCTAAGTAGGAAGCAAATCGTTTGAGGAGTTCTTCAAAAGGTTAAGCCAAGGGCATTCCATAGTTATCCTATTTCAGTATTTCCACCAAAGTGGTGGTTCAATGAAAGCATGAGAGATTAAAGAAAACATGACTTGAAAAGGATGGAAAGATCTAGTTACCATTTTGTTTTGATCATCTAGATGACCATCTTTGAGAAGTTAAGTGGCCCATTTTGGCGTATTGTGTAATACCTATGTGAAAGTTCCTGCATCTAATTTAACCTATGTTGGAGAAGAATTTGTTAGAAGATTTTCTTATGTAGGTAATTACTTGTGATGTTATTATGTTCTTATTAACTTCTTTTGTTCTTTCTTTGTCTTCTTCTCATCAAGCAATCATCAAAGCAAAAACATGAAGATCGGGGACACCAGAAGTAGGTACTCAACCAAGGCTAAAACCCCTTTATAGGGGAAAACCCAGTCAAAACTGTTCCTTCAGTAAATTCAAATTGAGACAGACCAAGACCCTAGACTCAAAGACCTTCCTCCTCCACCATGTCAGCTCTCAAATTATTCTTCCAACCTTCAAAGATAGACTGCAACAATACTGCATCAACACTGCTTTAATACTGCATCAAGGACAAATTTCCGAACCTACTGCATCAGAATTTCGGCCCAACTTCAAGACTGCAATTTCATCCCTCCAACAACTTCAATTCCTTCACACGTGTGAGACAAGATAGAGAGAATTTTGACTTTCTTAACTAGATAACGACCTTATTCTCCTTCGCTAGCCCTTTCCTTCTTTCTTCTTTAATTTTTCACTTTTTTTATTTCCAGCTATTGCAATTCAAATTTGTTGAGAGTGTGTCACCAAATGAGTCGAGTTGCTCCAATATATAGTAATTTTGTGAGGTTGACTTGGTGGGGGAGGCCTAATTGACTTATTTTACATTAAAATAAATTTCTTTCTTGACAAATAGAGCCCAAGAAGGGTCTTTTACATTATGACGTGGACAAGAATACTTTACATAAACCCTAGAAGCCTTCAATGGAGACTTTGACCTAAAAACAATTGACCCAAGCATGAAACCCATGCTTTAATAAGTCAATTTCTTTAATAATATTTTTGTTTTCTTTAATCTGATAAATACAATACATCATGACACAAATACAATTATGAAGACCGACACTACTTACATTCTTCAACACTCTCTCTTAACTAGGGAAGTATTCATAATTACATATATAGAGAGGTAAATGGAAGATCTCAAAATGAACTACAAAGAGTTCTAGCACACTCAGTGCTATAGACCAGACACGTGACCAGGGTATTCTATCTAGGTGGGAACAGGGGACTCAAACTTTAGCCAACTCTAGGTACCATCGGGCTTTTAAGCTCTACCACCAACCCAAGGATCTAGGTGCGCATCCAAGGTTGGAGCTCCATGACCAATGCCACCCGCCCTCTTTGGGATCTAGACATCAACACATAGGTCGTCAAGATTTCCTCCCAAGCATATTGTCATTAGATGCTTCATCTCTCCCTATCAAACTAAATCAGATATATTCATTTGTCTAAGTATGTTGCCAGAGTGTTCAACCTTCTTATGGAGAGATTTAACTGTAAAAACACAACACCAATCAGTAATAAACTTTCAAAAATATATATAATATATTATATATAATATAAATTAACACACACAAGTAAACACAAACCTTCGGGGCTACTTATCCATATACATCTTGTTAGAAGATTTTCTTCTTTTATTTCTTTAGTAGTGCCAAATACAACAAATCCATATCTAGTACTTTTATTCAATCTTCAGTTTCAATCTCTCTTCAAGGTATTCACTATGCCCTCCCTCTCAATTGGGGAGATATACCCTTTCTATCCAGGCTCCCTCTCAACTTGGGGAGATCAATAGCTTCCTTCTTCAGCCTTTCAATGCTTCATTCTTTCTCATGGCATCAGGGTTATCTTGATCATCATCATTCTTATAGCTTGCTTCATCTTGCTTATCTTCAATTACAAACATCTTCAGCGTCTTAAAGATCATGCACTTGCAAAACCTTAATAGCAAGTACAACAAAGTACAAATATACGGAAGCATGAAGTTAACTAAATCATATTACTATAATGGAAGAATTATGTTAATTTCAGATAACAATGGTATGTTCTATGCTTAGCACAATTTATTTCAATGTTCCTTTAGCAGCCCAATGACAATTTTCAAAAATTTATAGTAGCAATCACATTAATAATTAATCATATCGACAGTAAATGCAGATAGAACATAAAAACATATGCAAAAGACAAGCCAAGAAAAGAGGACACCAGATTTGGCAGATGCCCGGGGAAAACCCCAATGTTGGGAAACCCTGTGATCAAATCTTCTTACTATTATTCAATAGTTTAGCAGAGGGAGAGAGTACAAAAGTCAAATAGAATAGCCCAATACAAAGTCAAATCAGTGCTGTCAAATTTTGCAGTCAACTGTAGTCAAACTTCAGCCCTAACCAGAAAGTCAACATTGGTCAAATCAGAAGTAAGTCATCTCCTTTGAAGCTCGGTTAAAGGCAGATTATCAAGAGTCAAAGTCAACCCAAAACAGTCCCACGAATGCTGGTCAAATTCGGTCAAACAACAATTATCCCTATGATCAAACAACCCTGAAGTCAACATTGGTCAAACAGTCCCAAACACCTTGATTTTTGTGCCAATTAATGCAGCCTCAAGAGAGTGAAATTTTGCCCCAGAAAATGCAGTCAAACTCGTTCAAAACAACAGTGGTCAACATTGGTCAACAATATGAAATTTTTGTCGTATTTCAACCCAAAAAAATAGTCCTCCTACCCGCACATGTGAGAGAGAGAGAGAGAAGACTTCCAAGTTGAACGAACCAATCTGTTGTGGAGAGAGAAGAATGATGAAGTGAGTGATGTCCAAATGATGAGAGAGGTCTCTTCTATTTATACACTTTGATGTGGGTGAAGAGACACATCTATTGGGCTTCTTGAGCCTACATTAAGTTGAGGCCGACCTTAATAATTTGTACTTGTGAGAGAATAAATTCAAAATCACACTTCTACTTGTCTCAATGAGATGATCTTTATATCAAACTTGGACCTCTCGAAAAGACGAATCCAATGCAATAATCATCTCCATCATACGGGCTGTCCCAAGGAGGAATTTTGCCCTAGTTGCCAAGTTTAACACTCCCTCTCAACTAGGGAGAATTCCACCTGTCAATCCATCTGTCGTCATCATGGCATCCTGTCATCATGTACCATCTTTGTCATCTCTACTCTGTTGAACCATCAAGTAATAATGAAGAAGAAGCAATCGAGAGTGAGTCACAAGACCTTACCACTCTCCACTGACAAAAGTCAGTCCTTGATCCCAAATCAAGTTGTTGAACACCATGCATCCTAGTCATAGGGAGTACGGCAGTACACTATGCATCCATCGGTAGTGCTATGGTCCCTAACCACTTTTCCCAACTCATTGGCCAGATGAGAGGTACTTCCCATGGGTCCCGGACTCCATGGGTAGGGTGTATGCTGGGGCATCGGCAAGAGAAGGTGAACCACTCATCCTGCTCATATGCCATAGGAGAAGGTGAACCACACATCCTATGGATATGTCAATCATAGAAGAAGGTGAACCACTCACCCTACATACATGTCAACCATCATGGGGTATCACAAGGGAAGGTGAATCACTCACCCTGTACATAGCACACCACTAGGGGAAGGTGAACCAATCACCCTATGGTCGCTCATAGCTCCAAGAAGTACCCCAAGCCCCCAGGCGCTCCCAGAGCTCAGTGTTCAACTCATGCGAGGGTCTTCCACGACTCCAAGTCTCTCTCAAAAGGTTAAGAATTTGACCTTCCCCAAGGGCTTCGTGAGAATATCTACGACCTGCTCATCCGTCCTAATGTGTTAGAGCCTTATTGCTCCCCGTTGTACCATATCCCAGATAAAGTGGTACCTGATATCAATGTGATTAGAGAGATCGTGGAACACAGGATTCTCTGAAAGGCGAATCCTACTCTAGTTGTCACAGAAGATCACGGTGGTATCCAGCACGTGCTCAAATAGCTCACTAAAAAGCTTCCTCAACCAAACAGCTTCACAACAGGCCATACTCGTAGCAATGTATTCAGCCTCGGCGGTGCTTAAAGCAACTGATTTCTACTTCCTGTTCATCCAAGATATTGAAGTAGACCCCAAAGAGAAGCAACACCCAGACGTGCTCTTACCACCCACCACATTGCCAGCCCAGTCAACATCTGTATATCCATGTAGCCTCAAATTCCCAGCAGTGTATCTCAATCCATAGTAGATTGTGCCCCGGAGATATCTCAAGAGATTCTTAGCAGCAATCCAATGAATGTGATGAGGCTTGACCATAAATTGACTCAACATGTTCACAGCGAAGCATATGTCAGGATGGGAGTTTACCAAGAACATTAGGGGCCCCCACAAGTTGACGATACTCAGAAGGGTCCGCTAATTCAAGAGCAACAACACTTCCACATAGCTTCTTGAAGTTGAGTTCCACCGAAGAAGTCACGGACTTACAATCCACCATCCGACATCTCTCAAGAAGCTTCACAATGAATTTTCCTTGAGAAAGGAAAATCTCACCTATTTGCTAAACCTCCAACCCTAGGAAGTAGTGCATCAGTCCTAGGTCCTTCATCTCGAATTCGGAAGCGAACAACCTCTTGAATTAATGAATGAAAAGGTCATCACATGTCAGAAAGAGATCATCCACATAAAGGACCAGAATGAGAGGCTTGTCCTTTTCAACCTTGAAGTATAGGTTCAGGTCAGCGTCACTCCTTGTAAAACCCAACTTCATAAGATAGTTATTTATCCTCTAATACCAAGCCCTAGGGTTTTGCTTCAACCCATAAAGGGCTTTCTTCAACCTGTATATATGCGTTTTACGATCTTGAACTTTGAACCCCTCGGTTTGTTCTACATAGACTTCCTCCTTAAGCGAGCCATGCAAGAACGTAGTTTTGACATCCATTTGGTGTAGGCTCCATCCTTGAGAGGCAACAAGGGCTATGATCGAACGGATAGTGGTATATCGAGCAACCGGTCCAAATATCTCATCATATTCCACTCCTTTCTTTTAAGAGAAGCCTCGAGCAACTAACCTGGCTTTAAACTTTTCAGCACTCCCATCAACTCCATGTTTGATTCTGTAAAGCCATTTTGAAGTGACAACTGACTTGTCCTTGGGTCTAGGAACCGCAACCCAAACATCATTCTTCATGATTGACTCATATTCCTCGTTCATCACATCCTTCCAAACTTGGTGCTTCTCGGCTTCTTCGAATGTACATGGCTCAAATTGTACTATGGTACTCATGGCAGCTAAGTACCCTCCGTACTTGTTCGGCTTCTTGCTTTCACGAAATGCCCCCCTTGGTGCAACATGTCTCTCGGCATCTTCAAGAGTATCTTTAAGCCACAGAGGTCTTTTTCTTGAAGTAGAGGGCTCACAAGGAGGTGAATCAATGGGATCCATCGGACCTTCAACATAGGGCACCAAATCATTTGTCGGAGATTCATCTTGCTTTCCTGCATCATCATCCTGGTCCTTCCTAGGGATAGGAAGATCTCAGACTTTTCCAAGGGAAAAATCTTCATTGAAAGTGACATCATGACTTATTTCCACTTCTCTTCGACTGGGCACATAGATTCTATATGCCTTTGAAGTTTCACTATAGCCCACAAACATTCCTTTCTTCCCAGATGCATCTAGCTTGTTTCTTTTCTCTTTTGACACATGAAAATATATGGGACAACCAAAAATTCCAAAATGAGAAACATTAGGTTTCTTACCAGTGAAAACTTCTTCGAGTGTCTTGAAGTACAATGCATGATGCGGGCATCTATTTTGAACATACACAGCAGTGTTCGCAGCTTCTCCCCATAAGAAATTTGGTAGGCCTTGGTCATGAAGCATGGCATAGGTGGTTTCTATGATAGTTTGATTCTTCCTTTTGGCAACACCATTTTGCTCAGAAGTATATGCAGTAGTGGTCTCCCTCTTAATGGCAACTTCTCTACAATAGTCATTGAATTCATTTGACTCATATTCGGTTCCATTATCGGTCCTCAATATTTTGATCTTCTTCCATGTTTGATTCTCGACCAAGGCTTTGAACGAGTGGAACCATTTGAACACTTCATCCTTCTTCTTTAAGAAATAGATCCATGTTTTGCGAGAGAAGTCATCCACAGAAATCGCAAAGATGTTACAAATATCCTCCCAAAGATGTTACGGGCAACATAGCTGACAGATTAGAATGGACCAATTGAAGAATATCGGTAGTTTGACTTTCACTTGAGGGGAATGGTCCCCTTGTATGTTTTCCAGTTGCACAACCCTGACAAATTCCTTCATGATCTAAGTTGAATTAGAGCATCCCTGTGACCATTTTCCTTACATCATGTAAGGCTTTGTAATGAAGATGAGCAAATCTTCGGTGCCATAATTCAGATTGAAGAGAAGTATCGCAAGTCATTGCTCCCAACGAACTTCCTCCAACCTAATAGAGACCTTCAACCCTAAATCGAAGTGTAAATGCATCTATCAGGTTCCTTTGCCAAACACGAACCTTCCCATCAATGAATGTCACCTTGAAACCTTTATCTTCCATCGCAGAAATAGAGACCAGGTTCTTTTTCAGATCAGGTACACACAACACTTCTTGTACATGAAGGGTTCAACCTTGATTTAAGTGAGGAGTGACAGTCCTAATTCCTTTCACAAGATAAGTGGCATTGTCCCCAAGTATAATTTCATATTTGTCTTCTTTTCAACTAAGTTTGAGAGGGCCTCCTTGTACCCAGTGAAGTGCCTTGAGGCACCACTATCAATCAACCAATGATCCAATGTATCCGGAGGAGAGGCAGCAGTAAGAGCAGAAATAAGATCAAATTCTTTTTGCTTATCTACAACATTAGTTTCTTCATACCTGGAGTTCCTTGACTTCTTGGGAGAACGGCCATTTCCATATCGAGCAGCGAGAGCATTCTTCTTTCCTTTGTTGTTGAACCTGTTGTTCCTTTCATTCCCTTTATAGTAGTTGTGGTTATTGTTGTCAGCATCCCTTGGAGTATCCTTCTTGTGAGGACACTCTCTAGCAAAGTGGCCAAACCTATTGCAATTGAAGCATCTTCCTTTTCTTCCTTCTTTGAATCCTGCTTAAACCCTTGACCTTGTCTTCTTGGACCAATGTTGTTCTTTCATTTAGCATGAGTGAAGAAGGCGGTAGGATTATTTCCATTTGAGGGCTTGTCTCTTTCCATCATCCTTATTTCTTCTTGAGTGCATCTAGCCAATAATTCATCAAATGTCGGAACCCTATCACTATTGAGGATGGTGGTGTTAAACACATCCCATTCTCTTGTATGGCCTCCAAGTGCAATAAGAGTGAGCTCCCTATCACCAACAACTTCTCCAATAGATAGGAGATCATTCTTGATTTCGGTAATCCTCATGAAGTAGGATTGAATGGATTCTCCTCTATCCATCTTGATGTCTTTCAACTTGTTCTTGAGAAAGAGGACTTGATTTTCATTATTTACTTTGAATATCCTAATCAACTTGTCATACATCTCCTTAGATGTTTCCAAATCATAAATATAGGCAACCAAAGCCTTGTGAATAGAATCAACAATAATTTTCTTAGCTTTGACCTCACCTTGCACTTTGTTTTTGCAGCAACGGGTGCACTTGAAGGAGGCTCCACCACTCTTCCTTTAACATAGTCCATAACATCATTCTCTTCCAAAGTCAAATCCAAAGACATCTTCCACACATGATAGTCGAATTTGTCCTTAAGCTTATCCTCGGATTTGAAGTAAGATGTAGTCGTCATTGAGACTAGTTCCAAGTTCTTATCCAACAACTTCCCTTAGTGATTGTTTTTCCTCACTCTTGCTTGGGTTTTGTCTTCTCCTGAGCTCTGATACCATGTTAATTTTAGATAACAATGGTATGTTCTATGCTTAGCACAATTTAATTCAATGTTCCTTTAGCAACCCAATGACAATGTTCAAAAATTTCCAATAGAAATCACATTGACAGTAAATGCAGATAGAACATAAAAACATATGCAGAAGACAAGCCAAGACAAGATGACACCAGATTTGGCAAATGCTAAGGAAAAACCCCAATGTGAGGAAACCCTTTGATCAAATCTTCTTATTATTATTCAATAGTTCAGCAGAGCGAGAAAGTACAAAATTCAAATAGAATAGCCCAATACAAAGTCAAATCAGCCCTATCAAATTCTACAGTGAAACTTCAGCCCTAACCAAAAAGTCAACGTTGGTCAAATCAACAGCTTGTCATTTCCTTTGAAGCTCAGTCAAAGGCAGATTATCAAGAGTCATAGTCAACCCAAAACAGTCTCACGAATGCTAGTCAAATTTGGTCAAGCAGCAATCAGCACTATGGTCAAACAGCGCTAAAGTCAACGTTGGTCAAACAATCCTAAACACCTCAATTTTTGTGCCAATTAATGTGGCCTCAAGAGAGCGAAATTCTGCCCAAGAAAATGCATTCAAACTCGATCAAAATAGCAGTGGTCAACGTTGGTCAACGCAGGGCAACAATCTGAAATTTTCATCCTGTTTCACCCCAGAAAAAATGTCCTCCTAGTTGCACATGTGAGAGAGAAAGAAGATTCCCAAGCTCTGCACGAACCAATCTATTGTGGAGTGAGAAGAATGATGAAGTGAGTGATGTCCAAATGAGAGAGGCCTCTTCTATTTATACACTTAGATGTGGGTGAAGAGACACATCTATTGGGCTTCTTAAGCCTACATTAAGCTTAGGTCAACCTTAACAATTTGTACATGTGAGAGAATAAATTCAAAATCACACTTTTGCTTGTCCGAATGAGATAATCTTTATATCAAACTTGGACCTCTCGAAAAGAGGAATCTAATGCAATAATCATCTCCATGATATGAGTTGTCCCAAGGTGGAATTTGGCCCTAATTGCCAATTTTAATACATTCAAACTTTAGACACCAAATACCTAAGCCTAGTTAGGTTCATAATTAATAACAGACACATTTTTTACAGACTAAACTTCAATTTCTTTCTAGGGTTTTGTCATAAACCCTAGACTCCATCTTTGAGACACAAACGCCTTAGATATTAGCAATTCAATCAAATAACAATTCTACTATACATCTAACAATAAACTCTATGACAGAGTTACTAGGGTTTGTTCCAAACCCTAGATTTTCATCATTAAAACCATATCACTAATATCATCTAGTCCTAGAATATCAGTGTTCACTAGGACTTTGTGACAAACCCTAAATTGTACAAATCAAAACATGAGTATAAACAATTAAGTTAGCATACTCACATATATCTAGGATTTCATAACCATACACTAGCATCCAATATCTACTAGGTAAACCCAATATACAAACATTAATACATCAAAGTTAGATATACAACAATTTTGACCAGACTAGGGTTTCCATCAAAGAGACGAATATACACCTAGGATTTCATTCCTAGGATCTTACTATAAATGTTATAGGGGTTTTGTTCATAAACCCTAATTCACCAAACCCTAAAGATCTAGGGTTTCAATACATAACTTAGGCATTAACAACTAACCCTAAAGAACTAAGGTTTCTATCAACAATACCAAAAACCTAAACATCAAAGGAATAGGATTTCCAGACTTTATCAACAACCCTGAGAGGAGTAGGGTGTCAACATTATAGACATACCCTTAGCATGGGTTTCACAAGAATGATCAAAATGATAGTATGACGAGGGTAGATTCAATCTAATGATTAATCACCCTAACAAGAATCTTTAAGATTCAAAATCCTACACGTGACGATGTCAATAATGTAAAGCAAATTTCAAAAGAGAATTAACATACCCTTTCTAGGAAGAGAACCTTGTAACAAAACTTGTAGTTTAAGACATACCTTGAATTGTTCTTTAACAAACCTTGTAGGAAATCAAATCTTGATGCACTTCCTTTGTAATAGAACTCCTTCCATGTATCAAGTCTAACCTTTGAAGTCTCCTCAATAATCTTAAGCATTCATTAAGCTTTCCTAACCAAGGGAAATATAAATAAAAGGTTATTAGCATATAATATAAACAAATCTTGATATGAAAGGAAAACCAAACATAAAGAACAAGATACTTATCTTTTGGTAAAATGGTGAAGGCTCCCTCATAATCCAATCTTGAGGGATACCTACAACTTTATCAAAATAATTCAAAAATGTTCTAACAAGATATGTTAGACCTACAAACTTTAGAAATCAAAACATAAAAGAAAACAATACAAAACTAAGAAGGATATGTAGGAGAGGACTTAGTAGTATAAGTCCTTGACTTCCACTTCCTCAGCCTCATTCTTCTTAGGTGGAGATTCATCGGTAATATATGTAGTTCCCTATCTCTCTTCTTATTTCTTGGATTCTCAGGACATTGATTCTTGAATGATCCATCTCATGACTGTTCTAACATACAATCTTGAATAGGTCAACTTTCTTCTTTGGTCCTTTGAACTTCTTGAAAGTTCCTTTCTTCTTGTGATGAGCAAAATAAGCATTGGAGGTGTTTTGCTCTTCATCCTCCTTTTTGTTGACTTTTGATAGCTTGGGAGGTACTCCAAGCCCTAGGGTTCAGAGTTTGGAGGTTTGAGCACCACAAAAGTCATTTGTGGGCTTGGAACCCAAGGTTGGGGTTTTGCACCAATCGATGTTTGGGCCAAAACCATGAGGCATTTTCTACATGTGATGGATGGAGATGATAGAGGATGGTGAGGAGAATCCAAAGCAACGAAAATCGTCAAAATCTGAGTTGTAAAAGATGAGATATTAATTTTTTTAAGATAATCATGGGTTTTTGGATGGTCAAGTCATGTAGGCTTGAGGTAAACATGTCTAAAAGCATGTCTCTTTAAGGAATTCGTGGAGCCCTTGTATTGGTATAAATATAAGGTGTGGGAAGGTCATTTTACATCATCCCAAGTGCAAAAAAACATAAGATTAATTGATCTGAAGCAGCCACAGTCCAGGAGGACAAATCTGAGTTGGTGAGAGGCATGTTTGGCATCTTCTTGATGGATTAGGAGGTCTAAGTTGGTACAGGAAGGCAGCCGCATGCCTTAAGTGAGTTATGAACTGTGTTTTTGGGTTACTTTTGTGTGGTTTTCATCCTTTGTGCAAGTCCTAGCTCCTAGATGATTGAACAAGTAAGCTGTAACCCAAATAATCACTGAAACAGGGTGTCATGGAGCTTATTGGTGACACAACTAGGCCGCAGAGCTTGTTTCTCTGAACAGGAGGGCCAAGTAAGGTTACTTAGGACTGGTATTAGCCCAGAAAGGGAGCATATTATGGACAGAACACAACAAGAGGAGGCTGCAACTGTAGGAGGTCTTTTGGAAGAGAAGAAGGGACTAACAAAGGACTGTTAGAAGCCCTAACTAGTCTATTGACATGACAGCGGTGCACAGAAGTTCAAAACAGTGAAAGGTATGTATGGTTGACATGGTTTGTTGCTAGATGGATGGTCCAAGTGAGGACATAATTGTTTGCAGCCTGTGGGAGCCAATTGGAAGGCTTGACTTGGTGGTTGGAAGTCTTTCCTAGGAGCATATTTCATTGTGCAGTTGTGACAGTTGTATTGGCATCATTGGATTGTTGGAGAGCAACATGTTGGTGTCCAAAGTAACCCTAGATCAGCGTGACAAGGATATTGACAATTTTGTGTTGGGTGAAAGAATGAGCCTAATGTGTCGCTCTTTGATGGACGAAAGAAGCTACTAGATTAGCAGTTTGATGCTCAGGTATTGGTCAGCCTAGAAGGGAAGATTGGATCAGCCCATGTTCATTGTAGCAGAAGCGACTTGCAACAATGATAGGTGGCAACCCTCCTGGAGTCTCTGTGTGTTGTCCTTTAATGGACTAATGGGCAGCTAAAGAGCAGATCAGAAGCGAAGGACCGGCAGGTCGAGATGTGACATAGATGTTGAGATTGTAGCGAGATTGTCATTGTACCTTGTATTCTTGTACTTGTGGATAATTGAGGACCATTATCCTTTGTAAGGGAGCCCTAGACAGTGATATTATATGTTGATCAATATAACGAAGTTGGGTTGAAAATTTTGTAAGAAGTTGTCGATAATTGTGCATGTGTGATTTACTATTGTTTATATTTCGTTGTGCAAAGTAGCTTTGTTGAGATTCTTGGTTTGGTAGCGTCAAAGATTTTAAGATTCTATCCTAGCACCGGGGTCGTGGAAATTCAACACTTTTTGTTGATTACCAATGATATTCAAGCTTCTTCTTGATTGCATGCATTCCATATTTGTTCAAATATTGAAGCATCCTTCCAACTGTTAAGTCCTAATGCAAAAGCACTCCAAAATTTTGGTAGTCCTAGAAGAACAGTAATTACGAGCTCTTTTTCTGGGACAGCTTCATCTCTTGCTTGGAGTTCATCTCTGATTCTAGATATCCTTATAAAGTAAATTGATACAGTATCGTAATTTTTCATCTTAATAGTGCTTAATTCATTCTTGAAGCTTGCTATTTGACCAATGTTCTTGATGGTGAATAATTTGGAGAGAGCCTCATGCATTCTTGAGCAAAATCTATGTTGGATATGTATGGAATTAGGTTGTCCTTATCTCCATCTACTATTAGGTTCATAGCCAGGATTTTGGTTTCTCTGAACTTTGCTTTCTTTGCTTCATCTGTCCGCTTCTTGATTTTTCCCTGAACAAGATCCAAAACTTTGTTCTTTTCGAGGATGAGATCTATCCTCTTTTTCCAGGCCCTGTAGTTGGAGGCTCCTTCTAGTTTGTATTCTCCCTTCATTGAGTTTGACATAGTTCCTGTAGATAGTAGGCTTATCTCTTTATATGATCCTTTTTCTTTAATGACCTTCCTTTAATCTCCTTTTCCTCAATAGATCTTCAACCTGCCTTTTCCTTCCTTCTTCACCTTAGCTCTAATACCATATTAGAAAATCGAAAAGGCAAAAAGATTTTCTTATGTAGATAATTACTTGTGATGTTATTATGTTCTTATTAACTTATTTTGTTCTTTCTTTATCTTATTCTGATCAAGCAATCATCAAAGCAAAAACATGAAGATCAGAGACACCAGAAGTAGGCACTCAACCAAGGCTAAAACCCTTTATAGGGGCAAACCCAGTCAGAACTCTTCCTTTAGTAAATTCAAATTGAGACAAACCAAGACCCTAGAGTCAAAGACCTTCCACCTCCACCAAGACAACTCTCAAACTATTCTTCCAACCTTCAAATATCGACTACAACAATATTGCATCAACATTGCTTCAATATTGCATCAATATTGCATCAACACTGCTTCAATACTGCATCAAGGACAGATTTTCGACCCTACTGAATCAGAATTTCAGCCCAGCTTCAAGACTACAATTTCGGGCCTCCAACAGCTTTAGTTCCTTCACACATGTGAGACAAGATAGAGAGAATTTTGACTTCCTTAACTAGATAACCACCTCCTTCCCCTTTGATAGCCCTTTCCTTCTTGCTTCTTGAATTTCGCACTTTTCTGCTTCTAGCTACTGCAATTCGAACTTGTTGAGTGTGTGTCACCACATGAGTCAAGTTGCTCCAATATATAGTGATTTTGTGAGGTTGAATTCCCTTGTTGAGGCTGACTTGTCCTTTCTTGAGGCTGACTTGGTGGGGGAGGCCTAATTGACCTATTTTACATTAAAATAAATTTATTTCTTGACAAATAGAGCCCAAGAAGGGTCTTTTACATTATGACATGGATAAGGATACTTGACATAAACCCTAGAAACCTTCAATGGAGGCTTTGACTTAAAAACAATTGACCCAAGCATGGAACCCATGCTTTAATAAGTCAATTTCATTAATAATAATTTTTGTTTTCTTTCTTTTCATAAATGCATTACATAATGACTCAAATACAACTATGAAGGCCGACACTAGTTACATTCTTCAACAAAATTGTCATCTAAAGAATGATTTTCTAAAGACTTATTTAACTCTTAATCATTTAAGTTGTCAATCAGGTCTTTTTCAATCTAATTTGGTTTGTCTTAATGGATTGTTTTACCCTTAGTGACTTTTTGTTACTTAATGATTATGATGATTATTGATCTCTTTTGTTGTATATCTCTTTTGTTGTATGACTTTTAGTTTCACCAAATACAACGTCTTGACTGATAATAAATCTACCACTAGAGGTTGAGGCCTATAACCTTTCTTTTCATCGAAGCATCCAATGAGTATGCATTTCATAATGTAATTTTCCAACTTGGTCCTCATTTTATTTAGGAACAAAGGCATAGCAAGTGGAGCCAAAAACTCAAGAATGACTAACAAAAGGTTTAATACCATAGCCCTAAGGGTTAGCTCAATTGGTCAAGTCCCTATCGTTAAAAGCACCTTTGTTATTGAGAGGTCATGGGTTCAATTCTCTCAACACCCTCAGGGTCAACCTCCATGGTTGAGACCACAGGAAGTGATCCCTTCGAGTGGATCTGCCTGGTACAAATATTTTGTGGATGTAGCAGTCACCGATCTCTAGGGTTGACCCACAAAAGTGAATGAATAAACCCCCTTTGAAATAAATTCTTTGTTAAACTAGTGTATGAAATTTGAATACAAGTTCTCTTTCAAACCTCTCACACCCAACTTGGAAAAAGTTCTCTGGAGAAACTTTTGTGAGTTAAGTGATAAAAAATACCCACTAAAAGACAACCTTCACATAATATTTGTCTTTTTCTCATTTTCTTTTAGAGCATTACAATAATGATGTTTTCAGCGGCCACTACCACTCAAACTTCTTGTCGATTTATGCAGCCACTACCATTCAAGCTTTTCCAATTGATTAACGTGATCTTTTTATATTGTGAAAGAAGGCGAAGTACCATATACACAAAAAGTTGCTCACGACCTAAACATTACGAGAACATGCTTCCATTCACAGAAAAAGAATGACATGATAATTACTAGAATAGTGGTTGATATTTCTTAATGGTCATTGTTGAAAAATCCACATGGCCCCTATGGTCTTCTTCATATGATCATGAATTTTGTTTAGCTTATCTTCTTTTCCGTTGGAGCATTGGTTGCTTTTCTTTGTTTGTGCCTAGATACGTGTCTCCTTTTCTTGGCCAACTAACATGTGCACTCTCTTCTAATGGCCTACTTAAAATCATTGCCATTTTTTGTTGAGTACAACACTGTTAATTTTAGGCAACAATGGTATGTTCTATGCTTTAGAGCAATTTTACATCAATTTCTTTATGAGCCCAATTTCAATTTCAATTTAGCAATCACATCAACATGATAGTAAAATGCAAAGAGAACATAAACATAAACAGCAGAAGACAAACCAAGACAAGAGAACACAAGATGTGGCACCAACCAGGGACAAACCCCAATGTTGGGAAACCCTTGATCAAATCTTCTTTTAGTCTTCAATAGTTCAGTAGAGAGAGAGATAGTACAATTTACAAACTCTGATAATTTATGACAGCAGCAAAAGATCCCTAACCAGAAAAGTCAACACTATCCAACAGGGCAAATTTGACCCTCAAAGATTCAGTCAACTTCGGCCTCCAAACAACAAGATGAAACAACCCTCAAAACAGTCAAAGTCTGGTCAAACAATCAACCCTAACCACAGTCAACGCTGGTCAAACAAAAGTCGAACAGCCTCGGATTTCATGCCCAAAACTGCAACCTGACCAAACAGAAATTCCTCACACAAAACCGCATTCAAAGATGGTCAACACAGTCAAAACAGCCTCCTGTAAATTCGGTCAACGCCCAAAACAGAAAATGACTTTCTTCTTTGCATGTGTGGAGAGGCTACCCAGAAATCTGTACCCAATCATGTGAGAAGAGAGAGATGTATGAGAAGTGAAGTGTGTCCAAATGAGAATGAGGCATCATGTAGTTATACGCTAACATTGAGGATGAATAGACGTGATTGTTGGGCTTCTGAGCCTACATGAGTTTACTGGTCGACCTTGTCCATAACATAAATGAATTCATATCTTCATTTGTACATGTCAAAATCGGATGATCTTTACATCAATCCTACAGCTCTCGAAGAGAGGAATCCAAGAAAAATATCAGTTGTCATAAATAAGATGACCCATGTGGAGTTTGGCCCTAGTTGCCAATTTTAACACTCCCTCTCAACTAGGGAGAACTCCACCTACTAATCCATCTACCAATCTACACTATCTCTGCCATCCATGCACTGCTCTGCTCTGCTGAACTATGAAGAAGAAGTGATCAAGAATGTATCATACCATTCTCTACTGACCCATAGTCACTCCCAATCAAAATAGAGTGTCTCATACCACTCTTACTGACCTGAAGTCAGTTCCAATCAAAAGAAAGTGTGTCATACCACTCTTACTGACCCAAAGTCAGTTCCCATTGATCCCAGATCAATATCAGACACCCTAGCATAAGGAGTACAATAGTACACAATGCATCCATCGGTAGTACTATGGTCCCTATCCTCATTTCCCTACTCATTGGCCAGATGAGAGGTATTTCCCATGAGTCCCAAATTGCATGGGTAGGATGTCTCGGCAGGAGAAGGATGAACCACTCGTCCTACTCACATGTCGCCAAGGGGTATCACAAGGGAAGGACGAGCCACTCGCTCTGTACACAGCAAACCACTAGGGAAAGGCTGAACCACTCACCATATGGTTGCTCACTGCCCCAAGAAGTACCCCAAACCCCCTGGAGCTCCCAGAGCTCAATGTCCATCTCATACAAGACCCTCATAAGAGGGTCTCTCCACGACTCCAAGTCGTTCTCGGAAAGGCCAAGAATTTGACCTTCCCTAAGGGCTTTGTTAGAATATCGGTGACCTGCTCATCAGTCCCAATGTGATGGAGCCTTATTGCTCCTCGTTGTACCATATCCCGGATAAAGTGGTACCTGATATTTCTATGCTTGGACGAATCATGAAACACGGGATTCTCTGATAATTGGATCCCACTCTGGTTGTCGCAGAGGATCACAGTGATATCCAACACATGTCCAAACAACTCACTAAAAAGCTTCCTCAACCAAACAGCTTCACAGGAGGCCATACTAGCAACTATGTATTCGGCCTCGGCGGTGCTCAAGGCAACCGATTTTTGCTTCCTGCTCATCCAGGATATTGAAGTAGAACCTAAAGAAAAACATCATCCAGAAGTGCTCTTGCGATCCACCACACTGCCAGCCCAATCAGCATCAAAATAACCATGCAGCCTCACATTTTCGGTAGTGTATCTCAGTCCATGAGTGATTGTGCCTCGAAGATATCTTATAAGATTCTTCGTGGCAATCCAATGTATATGATGAGGTTGAACCATGTATTGGCTCAATGTGTTAACTGCAAAACATATGTTCAAACGGGAGTTCACCAAGAACATCAGTGCTCCTATGAGTTGATGATACTCAGATTCCCAATTCAAGTCCAGCAGCACTACCACATAACTTCTTAAAGTTAAGTTCCATCGGAGTAGTCACAGGCTTGCATTCCACCATCCCAAATCTTTCCAATATCTTCACAACATATTTTCCTTGAGAGAGGAAATTTCACCTGCCTTTTGCCAGATCCAACCCTAGGAAATAGTGCATCGGTCCTAGGTCCTTCATCTCAAATTCAGAACCCAACTACCTCTTACATTCGTGAATGAGAGGGTCTCCACCAGTGAGAAAAAGATCGTCCACATAAAGTACCAGAATGAGAGGTTTATCATTTTCAACCTTGAAGTAAAGGTTCAGATCGACTTCACTTCTAGTGAATCCCAACTTCATCAAATAGTTATCGATCCTCTCATACCAAGCCCGAGGTGCTTGCTTCAATCCATAGAGATCTTTCTTCAACCTGCATACATGAGATTCCTGATCATGAACTTCAAACCCCTCGGATTGTTCCACATAGACTTCCTCTTTAATTGAACCATGCAAGAAGGCAGTCTTGACATCCATCTGATGTACGTTCCATCCTTGCGAAGCAGCAAGGGCTATGATCGAGCGGATGGTGGTGTATCGGGCAACGGGTGCAAATATCTTATCATAATCTACACCTTCCTTTTGAGAGAAGCCTCAAGCAACAAAGCGAGCCTTGAACTTTTCTACACTTCCATCAGCTCCATGCTTGATTTTGTATAGCCACTTAGAAGTGAGAACCGATTTGTCCTGGGGTTTAGGGACCACATCCCAGACATCATTCTTCATAATTGACTTATATTTTTCATTCATAGCATCCTTCCATACGTGTTGCTTCACGGCTTCTTCGAATGATTAAGGCTCATTTTGAATGATAGTGCTCATGGCAGTGAAATATCCTTGATACCTATTCAGCTTCTTGCTTTCACAGAAAGTCCCCCTTGGTGCAATGTGCCTCTCAGCATCTTCGAGAGTCTCCCTAAGCCATGAGGGTCTCCTCTTGGAGGAAGGATAATGAGGGAGTGAATCAATAGGATCCATAGGTTCATCAACATCAAGCATCATTTCGTCCTCTTTTTCACCTTGATTTCCTGTGTTAGCTTCTTTGTCCTTCCATAGGATAGGAAGGTTGTTGATCTTCCTAAGGGCCATATCTTCGTCGAAGGTGACATCATAACTTATCTCAACTTCCTTTTGACCAGCCACATAAATTCTATATCCCTTAGAATTTTCACTATAGCCCACAAAGATTCCTTTCTTCCCAGATGCACCCAATTTGCTTCTTTTCTCTTTCAGCACATGGAAATATACAGGGCTTCCAAAAATTATAAAATGACGGTCATCGGGTTTCTTACCAGTGAACATTTCTTCGGGAGCCTTGGAGTCCAATGCTTAATGAGGGCATTGGGTTTGAACATACACGATGGCATTTGCAGCTTTAACCCATAGAAACTTCAGAAGGCCTTTGATCATGGAGCATGGCATAGACAGCTTCTACAATAGAGTGATTCTTCCTTTCAGCCACACCATTATGCTTGGGAGTGTGTGGCATTGTAGTCTCCCTCTTAATGCCATCTTCTCTGCAATAATATTGGAATTCATTGGATTCGTACTCAGTCCCATTATCAGTCCTCAATATCTTGATTTTCTTCTTGAATTGGTTTTCGATCAAGGCTTTGAAGTGTCGGAACCAAGTGAACACTTCATCCTTCTTCTTCAAGAAGTAGATCCAAGTCTTACGAGAATAATCATCCACAAAGGTGAGATAATATAAGTATCCTCCCAAGGAGTTTACGGGCATCATACCAGATATGTCGGAGTGGATCAATAGCAATATGTTTATGGTCTTGTTGTTACTTGAGAGGAATGGTCCCCTTGTAAGTTTTCCTTCGGCATATCTCGGACATACACCTTCATGCTCTACTTTGAACTCGAGCATACCTGTCACCATCTGTCTCACATTGGGTAGGGCCTTATAATGAAGATGAGCGAACCTCCAGTGCCATAGTTCAGATTGTAGAGATGTGTCGCGAGACATGGCTCCCAATGGACTTCCTCCAACTTGATACATAGCGTCAACCCTGAACCCAAGAGTAAAAGCATATTTGAAATTTCTTTTCCAAACACGTACCTTTCCATCGATAAAAGCCACCTTGAATCCTTTATCTTCCATTGTTGAAATGGACACCAAGTTCTTCTTGAGATCGGGTACATACAACACTTCTTGCAAATGAATAGTGTTACCTTGATTCAATTGAAGGGTAACATTTCCTACTCCCTTCACGAGATAGGTGGCATCATCTCCAAGGATGATCTCCAAGTTTGTCTCCTTTTCTATCATATTAGAGAAGGCTTCCTTGTATCCGAGGAAGTGCCTTGAGGCACGACTATCAATTAGCCAATTTCCCAAAGTGTGTAGAGGAGAGGCAATGGAGAGGGTCGATATAAGATAGAACTCTTTTTGCTTATTGTTAACAACATTGGATTCATCATACCTGGAGTTCCTTGATTTCTTGGAGGGTCATACCTGCCATTCCTTTGAACGTTGTTGTTGAAGTTGCCCCTAGAGTTGTTATGATAGCCATCATCTCAAGGTGTATCCCTTCTATTAGGACACTCCCTTGCATAGTGGCCAAACTTATTGCAAACAAAGCATCTTCCCTTCCATTTTTAAATCCTGGTCTTCCTTGACTTTGTTTCTTTGAACCTGCATTATTCTTCCACTTGGCATGAGCAGAGAATGCAGTAGGGTTGCTTCTATTAGAAGGCATTTCTTGCTCCACCATTCTTGTTTCTTCTTGAATGCATCTCGACATCAATTCTTCAAACCCTGGAATTCGATCATTGTTGAGAACAATGTTACTTGGGAGCGGGAGCGGGAGCGACATTTTCAAAAGCTCCCGGTTTGAGAGCGAATCTCGAAGCGTTTTTTATATAATATATTATTTCTTATATTTTTATATTTGATACATATATGTCAACAAAAACATGTAGAATAAATGAATTAATATAAAAAACATAAAAAAAAACATAGATTGAACCATACAACAACAATCATCTAGAAGTTATAATCTTCATCAACCACGTCCACAAGTTAGTAACATAGTAACATACAACATATTGAGTCTCATGATTCATCAATCTTAAAGTTTCAAGCTTTCAAAATTCAATATATAACATTTATCATCATTGATCACCAAAGTTGTTCTTGTAAGCTAAGTGTAACCATTACAACAAATAATATCTAACATGAAATGAAATGTTATAAAATGAAATCAAATGAAACAACTTTCAACTTTCGCGAAGCATCACATTCATAATTCATTACCAATGAGTTATAATTGCCAACTTCAAACTTCAAACTTAAATTGTCATATATGTTTACAAAAAATATCATAATAAATATGAAAGAGTCAACAGTTATAAACACTAATAGAAACTAGAAAAGACAAGTAAATCTATCATCTACATCTTCCTCTTGTCGCCACGAATAATGTCTAATTTTTGAGCAGGTTGTGGTGGTCTTCTAAGAGTCTCCTCCCACACAGTCCCATGACCAGAACCAGCGGGCACATGCCCTTCACGTGAGGATGTACATGGAGGCAGCGAAAGCAAAGGAACAAGACTTGGAACTGGAGCACTGCTACTGGATGGTGGGATGGCATGGTTGTTGCTTCATCTTCCTCTCTCATAAGTTTTGCTTTCAGTTCTTCAAGATGTATAGTGCCATCCTCCAAATTATCGTCCTCTGGGTGGTTGTCCCAAATTTTATGTGTTGGATCCTCATAAGCCCGATCACGGTAATGACTCAACAACTTCAAGTTGTAGTGCACATAAACCAAGCTTTCTGTCTGGTTTTCATTGAGTTTGTTTCTTCTCACATGATGTATGAAGTTGTAGGTGCTCCAACACCTCTCTGCAGAAGAAGTATTTACAACCTGTGAGAGAACTTTTTTTGCCAATTTTGTCAAAAGTCCCATGCCGCCATATGCTTCCCACCATGTGAGAGCATCAAATCTGTCTCTATCTTCCATTGCATGCAAAGAACCAAACAAACCAATGCAACTGAAGTATCTGCGTAATTCAAGAAGAAAATTAGCACATTCTTCCCTGTCAGGTACCAACTTGTTTAATGCTTCCATATATCCTGTAGCTACCTCTAGATCTATATGGGGTTTGACCCTAGCCCCACCCCTAGGTGCAGGTTGGCCCAAACAAGATGGAGAGTATTATTTTGGCGTAAGGATATACGCCAAGGCATGTAGTGGAACATTAAGTTTATTCCACTGTGTACACACACAATTGTGAATTAGTGTATACAAGTTGGGATCATCTTTCTGAATAATATCTTTTTTTTTTGCCCCAACATGGTATCCATCTGCTCATACACCTCCCCAATCACTGGTTTATCTGTATCTGCAAAACGAATCATGTGATAAATGGGCTTGGTGAATTCAAATACTTGCCTCACACATGCCCAAAACTGACCATCAAGAGCGGTCTCCTCCACTTGTTCAAAATCTTGCTTGTTAGCGCCATTTGTAGCTCTTTCCTTTAATACCTGCCAGTGTGGACTTGATACCATGCTAGCCAATGACTCTCTCACCTTCAAAAGGCGCCTGAAGGCGAGGTAATAGCTAGCAAATCTAGTCTTCGCAATCTTCAACAACTACAATCTTGAGTGATTGCTTAAAAGCCCATGGGTATTGCTATGATATGTAACAAATTTTATCATTTGTTTGCCTCTATTGTACAGATCACCGATCCATTTGTATTGTTGGTTTTTGTTCTTAATAATATCATGCATCAAAAGGTTCATTGTGTGAACCAAATACCCAGACGAAAATATGTTGGGGTATTTATCCTCAATAATTGCTCCCGCTGCCTTACAATTAGGAGCATTATCAGTGATGACTTGGATGACATTGTATGGCCCAATACGTTCAATTGTTTCAAGTAATGGTTCTGCAATGTTGATGTCGGTCTTGAACTTGTTTGAGTAATCATATGCTGAAAGAAAGATGGCACCACTAACGAACACAACAAGAACACTTATCAATGGCTTGCCTTTTACATTTGTCCATCCATCAGTTACAATGGACACCCCATGCCCAGTCTATGAATTTTTCATTCTACTCAAAGAATGTGATATTTTTTCTTTTTCATGATCAAGTCCAATGGTTCTAGCCTTGTCATACCTAGGGCTCTTGTATCCTTTAGGGGCATCATTTATGGCAGAGAGTTGGAACCATTTCATGCCAATAAGGTGAGCGAAGAACATTGAATGGTATCACACATGCATAGAGAAACCTGTAAAATTTTGAATCCACATCATTCCTACACCCTTCATCAAGGAAATCTGATATGGTTCTACACCTTAAAGAGATGTTTGGTGACCCTGTGCCTCCATATCCACTGCCATATGATGATGCTGAAGGAGTTCTTTGTGCATGTGATTGTGAGCTTGGTTTAAAGAAACCCTTTGATCTTTAGATTTGTATTGGGCTTCCTCCTCTTCCCTTATGTATTTGGCTCTCTCTGCTATTGACACACCTGTACAAGTTTTGATTCCTATTTGTTTATCTCCATCCTATGGCCTTTTCCCGTCCCGTAGAGGTGCTTTTTGGCACGGGTGTATGAACCTGTGTAATTATTGTTGCAATGGGGGCAGTGAAATTTAGTGGTTCCACCCCCTTTCCTGCTTCAAGCCTAGTAACATATTTCCACAATGGGGTTTGGTCTTGTTTAGTTTTTTGAATTGAATCATGTTCACTCTGCTCCAGCTTCTCCTCACCAAGGTACTCCTCTTCGGGGTTTTCATCAAATCCACTAAAACCCACTTCTTCATCCCCTTCTTCATGTTGAACACTCATTTTTCTACTCTCCAACACCATAATAACTAAAAAAGGAACCAAGAAGAAGAAAATGCCAATCAATATAACCATGATGTTTGAAATTTGAAGTTTTGAATCTACAAAAAAATGGAATGGGAATGGGAATGTGTTAAATTTGGACAACTAGGTCCAAACTCCATGTTCTGATGCTCAGATTAAGAGGCTAATATTTTTGTTGGATTCCTCTTTCTGAGAGGTGTAAAATCCATATAAAATAGTCTTAATCCGATAAGCAGAACTTATATT
>APFE030660196.1:260941-303004 GCA_000404065.3 Pinus taeda | reverse complement strand
CTTTGTTGAGCATAAAAAGAATTCCACATCTCTTTTATTTTAAGCAACACACTAAAAAATTGTTTTAAATGTGATTTTCTTTTTAAAATGTTATTTACATTTACGTTGAAATATTTGTAAATAGAGTTTCCTTCATGTTTAGAATTACAAAAAATGTAATAGGAACTCTCTCTTTCTATCCACACACATTTATTTATTTTTTATTAACATTATTGTAAAATACTACATGTCAATTCCATATTAAGCATTAAAGATGAGCATTGGAATATTTTATATATGGTCAATATTTATATATGTATATATGAAGTTGATATTGAAATATTAGTTAACAAGGCTGCATAGCTAGCATTCCTTCCGCTCAGTTTAATTATTCAATTTTGAAAGGTATGAACCAAGTCCCATCTTTGAACAAGGGTTACATTGTAGCTACTCTGGATTAGTTTAAATATAGTTAAACTAGCAATTGCACCACATGTGTTGCAAGGAAGCGTCGTAAGGGATAGAATATCGAAGAATAGTAGTAGATGAAAAATATGTGATATGTTATGTAATCTAGATGTTGGCTACTCTAGAACTATTTACTTTGCAACATAAATTACTTCCTCTAACAAAAAATACTAAATAAATTTAGCTCTACCATATATTTGTATTATTACTTTGAACTAAAACTTATTCAAACTTCTAGAGTTGTTCTTCCAAATACTTTTTCAAGTCTATCATTAGTTATGAATCTACTTGAAAGTAATCTATGTTGAACGAAACACTTCTTAGAGGCCAATAACAAAAATAAAAGTGAAATTAGGCACAATGCTACATATCCTACTCATAACAGAAAATGTACTTGCTTGTTTGGCTTAAGTATTTCCCTTTTAAAAGGATTCAAATGCAAAATTAATGGACAAAACCTTGCAAAAAGGCTTTGTAAATCCATTGTTCGGAGCCAAATTCTTATTATATTGTTCATTGTTCTAAGCCCAGAGGTCATTGAATTCATCTAGAAAGTGAAGATTGTAGGTACTTGTGAGGGTTCGAAGAACCTAATGCCCATCTTATTTGTGGCAATATACACATCCCTATTCTTTCTATTCTATACTTGAATTTCTCCAGCAGAGCATCTAGGATTGTGTCCTGGTCTACATTAGGCTAGAGATCTACGTTGTCACCTTGCCAAACTACATGAAGAAGTTGTTGAAGAAAGCAATAGTCTTTGGTGGTTGGGCTCGGTGGATGGGCTCATTTAAAAACACTCTTATAGTTCCTACTCAATAATAGACCTCAAACCCTAAACTTGATTGGACCAAGATTGCTTCCAATATGACTTAGGCTAAATATTTTCATAATTTTATTAACGAAATTAACAACTTAATTTATGATTCGAGTTATACATATGCTTATATTTTTTTTTGTTTAAATATATAAATATTTTCCACTAACGTATTTCTTATATTTTCATATTTTCATTCAATCAAATTAATTGGATCCCAAATTTTTGAAACTATTAACTATATAAATAATTAATTAGTATAAACCACTCATTAGAAAACCATTAATTTTCAATTAAAATAGTGTAAAAAATATATATTAACTACTTAACTTCTATTACTTTTTACAACTTCTTCCATCATTTTGTAATTTAATATAAACTAATAAAAAATGATAAATTTTGAATTGAAATTGCTCCTGTATTTAAGCCTTTCTTCTTTCTTGTAGCAACACCTATGAGATCATAATCTTTTGACTTCATTGGGCAAACAGTGCTATGAGATTCTTCAACATCATCATTTGGAACCTGATGTAGAACACTTATTCTCTCTTGGCATTGAGTTTTTTCAACTTATCCTCATTAGTTGGTGGTTTCTACATTCTCATACAAACAATCTTGACATCCAGGTTGGAGTCACATTTTGATGATTGCCCCTAAATATTGGTGAAAGCTTGCTTTGATGCTTTCTTCAAATTTTTAGGATGCAATTTCAAGGAAAATTTCAAGTATTTAGTCTCAATATGTCAATCTATACCAAAATAGTTGCAATGACTCTCACCATTGTCCTTCGACTAACCAGCACTGTTAGTCTCCCTCCAAACTACTCCTGTCATGTTGTTGGGTACCTTCCTTTGTGTTTCCTATTTCTTGATTCTGTGTTGGTTTTATGTCCCTAGTTTCAATAAAAAATGCCTTCTTATAGAGATCATCATGTTTCTTTACCTCGAAGAGGGCTAGTTCCTTTTTTATGCAACCACATAGGCCTCATCAATACATGCTTAACATAATGGTTTTCTTCTTAATTTTGGCCATTTTTTCGATCACTTTGGTAAGGTATTATCATTTAATCACATGTTCCTATTGATAGAGCTTATGGGATAAAATTGGTTTTCCAATATTGTTTTGAACAACTCCCAAGAAGCCAATGAGGCTTTCTTTTGTTGTTTTGGGGACTCAGACTCCATATAGCTCTCCCACCATTCTAATGCATGGTTAATTATTTTCAGCCTAGCGAATTATGCTTTTTTCCTCGCCTTTTTGTCCCTGGAAACTGAAATATACATATACTTGCATGAACTAATCATTGAGATTTTCACCATCAACATGTCCATCATAGGTCAGTATATCGATCTTGCTTTAAATGGTGAAATAAAAGATAAACAATAAGCCACGTCATTAATGGCGGTTTCAGGTTTCTTACCTTTGGTGTCCTCCTGGTCAAGATTCTCCTCTTCAGCTCAAAGGTTGCTGAGTGTTCCTTTCTCTTGGCCATTGTCTTCATGAGATCAATCATCATCTCAGTTAGCACAACAATTTTTCACACCAACTGGAAAACCTGACCTTTGGGTCCTCTTGGCATTGTCTTTCGTGGGGAAACCATTTCATTTTTTGTTGTCTGTACCTTTCCAACTTTGGCTAAAGTGGTTCCATGCTCTTTTCATACCTACTCCTGGATTTTACCATACAAGCATTACTCTCAAGTAATTTTGAACCTGGCTTTAATGCTGATTTGATATGAAATCACATAACTAAAACTATAAAAACTGAATTTCAGTGATGGAACACTTCATATTGGTTGCAAGTTTTTTAATGTTGCATCTCTGCACCGACTCAGTCTCTACAATATTTCATGGTTTCAGTGCCTACCATCAATTTATTCAGCAGAGTCTGAATTTCAGTGATGGAACATTGCATATTGGCTGCAAGTGTTTTTAATGTTGCATTGTATTACCAACTTAATCTCTGCAATATTTCATGCTTGCAATGTCTACCATCAATGCATACAACAAGTCTAAAAAGGAAATAGAAACACATAATTGAGTGAGGACATAACAAAGCGTCTAACGACTACACGACACTAAACTCTGGAATTACAGTGTGTTGAGGCCTCGAAAATTGTTGCAACAACATTGGGGATAACCACCCGGTCCGAACCTTAAAACAACTCCTTTTCTGTTTGGGATAGTATATCCAACTAGTTTAATTAGGTCCAATTACCTTCTCCTAGCCGCTATTAGCTTTAAATGTGTCTTTAATTGCTAATAGCTAGGGCAATTAGATCAATTATTCAAGTTGATCAAGTAAGAAGAATGATCCTTAATTTGTTTTTGTGGAACAACAAAACCAATCTAAAGTTTTGCCTCAAAAGAGGACTTCTAGGAATGTAGAATTAATCTAAATGCAAACTAATTCTAAAATGTAAGAAAAAGGAACTAAATCCTAATCATATCTCAATTAAGCAGATAAAGATCTAACCCAACTAAGAGCAAGATATTTAAATGATTGGGATTTAAATATGTTTGGCGTATAACGAATGTCAAGCTAACAAAGTAGTTCAATTAACTAACATTATGAATACCAAAACACATTCTATTCAGAGGCCTCTTAATTGAAATAATCAACCAATAACATTTAGGAAGTAGTTCACAAAATGATATTGATTGTTAAATCAATAATTCGAATAATTAAACAAGAAAATGAGGAAATAGTTCACATCATATCATTATTTGTTAAATTGGTATTAAAAGACGTAATTATAATTAAATGGTTACTCATAAATCAGAATTCAACACATAAGAGCATAGATAAATAATAACATATGATTGAGACAAATTACTCATACCAGCAATAGTGCACAAATATGAATAAAATGATACATTCCTAACATTATAAAATGAAACTAGTATTTAAAACAATAGTATTAAAAATACCAATTTATTGAATGCATTTCTCTAGCTCTGGTCCCCAACAGTCTTTTACAATGCTTTAACTTATGCTTTTAAAACTAGAGCTGCAATAGAACAAACTCTGCCTATTAAAACATAATTCAGAGTGCAAAGAAAAATCCTCAATAATCCCTCAAATCTGATCTTCTCCTCTAACCGACAACTCTAAATCCTCTATAGAATAGTGCCTTCAAATTCATGAATTGCAAAGAAGAGGAGCCTTCCCAGTCTTCCTATTAAGTTAGACCTCGAGAGTACAATAGTGCGAGCTCCCCTGACTTTCTCTCTAATATTTTCAATCCTCAATTTAATGCCAACATCATGTTTTTAAATAGCCACTACTGAAAACAGCTTCTTTTGCTTCAAGCATTAAGGGAGTTGAACAATTCCTTTCAATCACGCATCTGAAAAATAGAATTTCATACAAATATCTGATTGCTCTATCTGTCAAATCAACCTTCTTTTTTTGAACTGAAGAGCCACTTATCTACAACACTGTCCTCTTCTGTTGTGTTCCCTGAAAACCAAAAATAGAAACTGATAAGGTAAAAATAAATGAGACTGGCGAGCGAGTTTCATTTGCAACAAATCTCTCTTGTAAGAAAATTGATCAAAACGTGGAGCATAACCATTGTAACCGTAATTAATGTGGAGGAGAAACAAGAGTAAGCCACTTGTTCTATTTGAAACATCGCAATTGTGGCATAGCAAATGGAAGAGGGATATGGTGGAGTTATATTGCAATGAGTAATCAAAGCGAAGACAAAGAAATGATAGAGCTATGAAACTTGCAAAATACTTAGACACGAAATGGTATACATATCTGTTAAGTCTGGCATAGGGTTTGATTATTACATCGCAATCATAATCGGCAATGGCTAAGGGTAGAGGGACAGGCCTGATCGTGAATCGCAATCGCAATCTAAATCACAATCTCAATTCTTGAGTGGTGACGTGATGCGTGAAAACGCAATCGCAAATCGCAATTTTCTATAAAGCGTTATGAAATGAGTCTTTTGAATTTTTGCCATTGCGATATGCAGGGTGACATCATGATGATGTCATGAGGGTAATCGCAATCACAAATCATCTGGGTGAAGGATTTGTTATAAGCCGTGTCCTTTTGAAACTTGCAATTGTGAAGTCTTAGGGTGATGTGGCAGTGACAACACGAATGATGTCATGATGTGGCATGGTGGGTGACGTGGCATGCGACATGGCAGATGGCGTGGCGATGACATGGCAAAGATGGCTCTTAATCGCAATTGCAAATTGCTTTCGACAAAGGTTATGGTATGGCACAAAACTTATTGAACTTGTGATTATGATGGACGTGGGGAGGCTTATGGAATGGAATTAAATATGTTGTCGGGTCTGAATTACATTGCAATGCACAATTCAGTGAAGGTAACGGGCAAGCGATATTGCAATATCGCAATCGGGGTTTCGGTGGAGGGATGACGAAGTTGAAAACCTTTGCAATATGCGAGGGGTGATAAGCGATATGTGATATATCACAATCACATAGTGAAGCGGGGCAGTAAAAGGGGGGTGATTTTTTGATGTGTGCGATTGCACAAATCATAATCACAAAGGAGTTGTGTGGAGGGGTATGAGCTGGTCCTTTTTGCAGTTTGCGATGCAATATAGTGACGTGACCTTGTGGGTCCCGACAGGCTTGGATTCATGTTTTTTGCGCATCATTCCTTTGTTAAAAATATTTAGAACTACAGCCCATTTCCTTTGTATTTCTGCGCTTTGACCTTAAACTTTAGCTTCCGATTGCGGAGGTTGGGTTTTAGCTTCAGGGGTGATCCTTTTTCATGGATTTTGTAATTTTGGCCTAAAAAGTGGTGATTCTTGGTATGAAAGGGAGCTATATAAAAAAATGTTTCATTCAAGAAAAAGGAAATATTTTTTAATTTTTATGTTTTAAAATTTATTAAGGGTCCCCATTTTATTAAAATAAATTTCATAGGAAAATCTAAAAATAAAAAAATGGGGGTTGTTGAATAGCACAACACAATGACAGTAGTAACAATGCTTGCATTCAAGATTCTGTTGAATATCAATGAAGTAATAATGAACTCAGGAAATATAGCATGCACACAGTAATACGGGAATTTACATGAAGAAAACCCTCTTAGAGTATAAAATATCCACCAATAAACAAATACTCTTCTTGATTAAGTATATTATTGATTACAGAGCTTTTTGTTGGATATTGCGACTACGTAAAGATGATCTTGAGTCTCCTGCAACGTTTTCGCTGTGAATTCCTTCCTCTGTTTTCCTTATGCTACCAGGTGAAGAATGGTATTTTTTCTTTTCACCTTATGTTTCTTCCTTGGACAAGAAATTCGTGGGTCAATTTACCCATCTATTGGTTAGGTAGTTATGCAAACATGTCTTGTTGATTGGGCTTATGCTGCCTCTACATTCGGAGATGGCCAAGTTGACTGCTAGCTTAGTTTTCTCTAAATCAGTGGCAGATCATTTGTTTTCGCTAAGATAACTTTAACAAGATCATTAAGTTATTTCTTGTCCATCACCATTCATCTTTTCCCCAGTGTTTTCAATCAAAGCTGTCTTTAAGGGATTATTGCTAATTTTCTTCAATCAATGGTCTATGGTGTACCTTTTCCAATTGGAGAGAAAATATATTTCATAATTGTTTATGCATTTGTTCCAATTGAGTACGGGGGTCAAAATTTAATACTTGGTTGGTAACACATTTGTATCTAGCACTTCTTGAATTTGGGTACATGTGTTGTGGTTATAGGTGGGCTACCATTGCATCTAAATTGAAGGACAAAACAAGTAGACAGTGCAGAAGAAGGTGAAAATAGTGATTCTTACTTGAATGAAGTTTTGGAGATGTCAACATGAATATAATCATGTGTTTGCAATTGCACAAATCACAGAGAAAATGAAGAATGAACCTGCAAGAAGTCAACCAATAGAAATTGAGCATTTTCTGAAATTTCATTACTATTGTAACTCAAGCATAGTCATCCAACCAATATAAATTCGTATTGCATACATTTGCCTATTGTACCATGATACTTGGAAATTTAAACCTCAAAATTTCATGTATTATGTCGTGCAATCATTTGCAAAGAGTATAAAGAACCTAAATCAAAATCCAATAGCTTTCATAACTCAAACATCTAAACATCTTATTCATTCCAACAAACTATTAAATTTAAGTTAAATTATATCAGAAAAAATTTACAATGAAAGCATAAAGAAGAGAAACAATTACACATACACTTTACTACAAAAATATTATACCATTACTTTTACCATAGTATTAGTAAAAAAAACAATACAAAACCAATAAAAGAATTTTGAGAAAAAAAACAACTCTCGAGTATTTCAACAAAATAAAAATCAAATATCCAACACAAATCCTCTTTTCCTTACAAGTCAAAACAACGTCATTCAATTTTCATGTCTAAAATTAAGAGACAATCTACCTTCTAAATCCTCATTATTCCACCATAATAAAAGTGAAATAGATATAAAATATTTCAAGGCAAACCGTAGAAATTGTTATGCCCAAATTTGGGAAACCATTCAGCTTCTAAACCTTGATTTGTAAGAACCAAAAACACTAATACAAAACCAATAAAGCAATGCGAGAATTTAAAAAAAAATGAAACAACTCTCAAGTATTCCAAAAGAATAACGAAGAAATTAACTATCCAACACAGATCCTCTTCTCCTTGCCAGTCAAAACAACAACATTCAACTCTCATGGCTAAAATTGAGAAACAATCCACCTAAATCCTCATTATTCCACCACAATAAAAGTAAAATAAATAGAACATTAACATTCAATTCCACCACAATAAAAGTGAAATAAATAAAACAGTAACATTCAATTGTTACTTTGCTGCAATCTTATCATCTAGAATGATTGCTATTGTCATAACTAAAAATAACAAAAAGGAATTTTCAAGTTCTATTCAAATGGTCATGCAAATATGGAAATTTTCATCCTGTGTGACGGCAACCCTGCAAATCTGTTCAATTAATTGCAACCTTGTAAATTTGCTCAATTAATTGCTCTCAAAAATTGCAAAGGTATTAATGCAACACTTGATTTTGTACCTAAAGTTTTAGAGACAAACACAAAAACTGGGTTGTCAGGCATGAGTGTACCCATAAAAAATGACACCTTAATTCTGCATTAACTGATAAACAAAACCAAAAAGAAGAGCAACTAGTAAAGAACTGGCCTGCCCTCAACACGCTATCAACATATCGAACTTTTGCTTGGAAATATGACATTATGCCTTGTCACATAAGTAAACAGAGATTGAAAGGGGGCTCACATTCAATTGTTACTTTGCCGCAATCTTATCATCTCGAATGGTATTCCTTATGTTGTAAGCATAGTTCTCCAAAGAGTTCTTGGCCTCTACCCTCTTCTTATGCTCTTCATCTTCAACCTTGTATGTCTCAGAATCACAAACCATCTTCTCAATCTCCTCTTTGCTCAATCTGCCCTTGTCACTTGTAATGGTGATTTTGTTTTTGTGACCATTAGTTTTGCCCTCAGCAAAGACATTTAGAATACCATTAGCATCGATATCAAAGCACACAGTGATCTGGGGAACTCCTCTGGGAGCACCGGGAATACCAAAAAGTTCAAATTTACCCAACAAGTTATTATCACTAGTTCAAGTTCTCTCACCCTCTAGAAAAGACTTGCTCCTTCTTTGTGGGGATGATAGTATTCCTGGAGATGAGAACTGTCATACCATATGTAGTTTCTAGCCCTAACGAAAGGGGAGTTACATCTAGAAGCAACAAAGCTTACACTTTCTCATTGCCCTCTCCACTCAAAATAACAGCTTGCACTGCAGCTCTGTATGCAACAACCACATTAGGGTTGATGCTCTTGCAAAGCTCCTTTCCATTGAAGTGGTCCTGCAACAAGGACTCAAAAAGAAGGTCTATCAAGCCTGCCTGATTGGCCTATTCATTCCTACCTGATTGGGGTACCCATTTTGGGTTGTCCTGGTTGAGATCAAAACCCTTCCCAAACAAGCATTTGAAAGAGGAGAGATCCTGATTACCTATTGCACTCCAAGTAAGAAAAAGGTCTTTGATGTCAGAATTTTCATAAAGTTTCAGATTGAACATCATTACTGATTTCCTTGACCCACATCTATGAAGCAACAATTGACCTAGAGCATTAGTCCCCTTGGTTGCAATTAATTTTTCTTGGTAATGAAATCTCTATTGTTGCAGGGTGAAGCTCCACTCTTTCTGCACATCTTTGGACATGAAGTAGCTAGGTATCCACTCTATTATAGGCATGGATTTCTATATTTGACATAATTATTCAATCAAGAATGTAGTATTTCATGGAAAAAAAATCTTGGTGATTAATTGCTAGCCAATTGTGGCAATGGTTGAGAGTGTTGGAGAAGGGATAACTTGCCTCAAGGCGGGTGACAAGGTGCTTCTAGTATTTATTGGACAATGCAGCAAATGCAGACACTGAAATTCAGAAGAGAGAGAGCGTGATCTCGTTAGAATTAACAATGAGAGAGGGGTTATGAAAAATTGATGAAAAGTCAAGGTGTTCCATTAATAGAAAACTGGTTTACCACTTCCTTGGTACATCGAATTTCATCCAATACATTGTTTTGCATGTAGGATGTGTGGCCAAACTCCTCACGGACATTCATAGTTTCAACGATTAGCAAGAGTTTCATAACATCTTGGTTCTTCAGCGACTTCATTTCCATGGCTCTGCTCAAGGATGACTACATTCTTTCCAACCAACTCATCATGGCATTCGGTATCCTTGCCCTCCTACATTTAAATACTGATTTCCTTATTCTCTAATTCATTTCTCTTGCCGCCCTCCTCGCTACCTTCCACAGAGAGCTCATTAGCACCCTTGGTGTTTTCTTTGTCTTCCCAATTGGCATCTTCTACCGACCTTTATTTTTCTTCATCACAACATGGGCAACCATCATTTCTTCATCACAACATGGGCAACTACTGTTGCAGAAAATTGATGCAGTGGGGATAACTTGGACCTCGTGTAGATGGAACGCATACATACAAAAAAAAAAACATACACACACACACACAAAAAACCCAAAATGAAACCTCGGATGTCATCATAACTAATAACTAACTAATATTTAATTAACGTTAACCATAACAAATATCCTTGGAATCCGATGGCTTATCTTTCTTGAATTGTCTAACAATATATTTATCTAGCAAAGCGTTGTAGAGTGGCACTTAGGAGAGTTCTTCTCAGAGGGAAATGCCTTACGACGTAATTAAAGTAAAAAACAAAAAACTTTAATAATAATAATTCTATTTGTAGATGGTTTTTTTAATAAACTTTAATAATATATTTGTTCATTTTAATCTATTTAATAATATATTTGTTCATTTTAATCTATTATTTGTATGGGAAATCAATATTTTTTTTAGAGAAGTTCCATCCATGTGAATGGAAGATCATGCATGGATGGAGAGGAATTTTTAGAACAACCACCATAGACTATTGGTGTTGAATTAAATAAAATCAAACAAAAGATACATTAAAGGCACCGAGGCACAAACCCAAAAAAAATAAAAATCATAATATACATATAACGTTTAAAATAAATTTAAATAATAATAATGTTAATTATATTATTTCAAAATTTATTTTCAATTAATTTAATAACATGTAAATATTAACATTTACAATAATCTGTATATGTACAAGGCAATCTTTGTTATGGTGAAATTTAAGGAATATAGAAATATTATTTCGAATTTAAAATTTACAGAATTATATTTTCTCTTTTTCATAAATTTTATTTTTATATTTTATAAGATTATATATCAAATTTTTATAAAATTTAAATATTAAAACCTATATAAATTATAATGATTATAATTTATTATATTATATATTTTTTTATTTTATAAATTTATCTGGTTTTTTTTTACTATACAAATTTTTATTTAAAAAATGAAACCCTTCCAACAATAAAATAAAAACATTAAAACATAATCATTATATTCATTTGCCCTTATGATGACAACAAAGTCTATGTTCCTCCCTCAAGCTTCATGTTTATGTTGTGTTAAAATATGTAATCCAAACATCACAAATATTTATTTGATTTATGTTATATATTAACACTGATCTTTAATATATAATATGAAATATTTAATAATTTATTTTTTACCCCAAAAAAAATCAATTTAAATGAATAATAAATATCACCAGCTACAAATCTTCATTACTAACTTTTCACCTTTGAAGTTCTGAACGCATCTGGTGCGGTTATGATGGGCACCCTAATCACGTGAACGTAGACTTATGGTTTCGGGTTTTTAATGCCGGTGAAGATTTGACATGTAATTTTTTAATTCACCTCACAAATATGTTTTGCAAGAATTACCCGGAGTAAAAATATAAGAGGTTTTTTTACATTCAATTTTTTATTTTATTTTATACATAAACTTTATATAAATTATATTACTTAATATATAAATTAAAATAAATATTACTACAAAAGTAAAAATATAAGAAATTTTTAACATTCAATTATTGATATTGATTTTTTTTGTTATTAATATTTTTTCTAAATACTAATATCAACTCTATGTTGAGCATAGAATTAATTTCACATCTCCTTCATGGTGGTGGCTTGTAATATCAAATATTATTTTAGATGTCATGTGTAATCTCCATGTTGAGTAGTGAAGGAATAGTGGATTGTAATATCAAATAATATTTTAGATGTCATGTGTAATCTCTATGTTGAGTTGTGAAGGAATTCCAGATTTCCTCATATTAAAAAGTAGAACATACTTTTAAATGAAATTATAATTGTTTTACTATTAATTACTTTATCTCTCCCTATATATAAAGTTGATATAATTATGTTATTTATGGTGGACTTTGAAGTGTTTCATTTATGGCCAACACTGAAAGATTTTTTATTAATAATGTATTTAAATTTTCTAGTCTAGTTATTATTTTATTTCATTTAATGTAACATTACTTGACAACATCTCTCCATTACTTGGATGGCCTCCTGGGCAATAATTTTACTTTCAAATAATATATAAGTTATGAAAGTAAAGCCTTAAAACTGTTATATTTGCAATTTAGTAAATCGAAATTAAGAACTATAAAGAAACATATAATTTTATTTTTAAAATGCTATCATATCTTAAAATACAATATAAAAATTTTACACACACACACACATAGCCTCGAAGGTTAGCTCAATTGATCGAGTCCCTCTTGTTAAAGCACGTATGCCATGGAGAGGTTATTGGTTCAATTCCCTTGATACTCTTAGGGTTAGGCTTCGTGGTTGAGCCGACATAAAGTGATCCTTTCATGTGGATCTACCTAATACAAATTCAAAAGGTCACATTTGATTTTTTTTGGATGAGATGGAATAAAAAGAGTTTCCCTAAGTACGAGTGGATTTACAGGCTCATTCACACCTTGGATGTTATGTTAAGGATTTGAATTCATGAAATGCCACCTAATCGATTCAATCCTATCATAAGATTGATTGATCTCAACGTCAGCCTTCCAATCCATCCCATGCCAACACACACACACTCAACATTGTAGCCTTTACAATTCACGAGGTTATCAGTCCTCCTTTGACCTCTAATGGCCTATCGATCTGACTTTTAGTTCAATTTTAGGGAGGTATGAGGCCCTCCCTAACACTTTATGAGGTTATTGGTTCTCATTTTCCTTTTGATGGTTGATCGATTGATCTTTCACATTGTTAATGAAACTTGAGTAGTAAATTTTTACCATTTGAACTTTGGTTAGTTATGATAATATTCTACCCACCAATCAACTATTTAGATGATAGACTACTATATTTCATCAATGGTTCTATGTTGTTAATTCCATGTTGAGTTTGTTTGAGATGCAATTTATCCATAGTTTATATACATGCTTTTGATGTTACTCCCATCTACAGATTATTAAATTTATAGGGGTTATAGATCCTAAACACACATTCAAGTGTGTGTATTGTCTATTATGGATTACCATATAAGAGAAATTTTTGTTGGTCGTTGGCATATTGAAGCCCAAAATCTAATATTATAATGCAAATAATGGCACCAACAATGGGGATCAAATAACAATATTGTGAGATATGAAGAGAGGGTGATGTTGGTGACAATTATCAGTACAATGTTGGTAACAATGCAACAAGCTAGCTTTGAATGATTCACACCACCTATAATATATATGGAAAGGAGAAGTGTGCTTAAGTATCATAAATATGAAGCTAGGATAACAATGAAAATATATCTTTTAATAAAAAAAATCCTGGGGTATTAATGACAATCACTTGTTGAATGTCTAACTTCATTAATTGTGGTTGTAGGTTTTGATGACCTTAAATAAGGAGGAGGAAACCTTCAAGGTAGATAATGTGCTAGTTGTTATTAGATGTATTACCAAGACCCCACCACCCTTAGTTGAGACAAGTAGCCAAGCTTTTAATATGAACAACATTAGTTCATGCATACCAAATTGAAGCATGTAAAGCCTGTATACTTGGACATGTGCATTTTCTATTTGAGGAGGTAGAGCATGCATACTTGGACATATGCATTCATGAGGTTGAAGTGGTGGAAATATGACCATAAATAGATTCAATAGGGTTAAACAAGTTACCATATCATTGTAATCAAAACGCACATTAGTCAAATGCATTAGTTGATATCATAAATTTCGTTGTTTTTTTTCAATTCCATGAGGATAGAACTACTAAACAAGTGTGATGTTGTAATTGATCCCTTCTATATCATGGTTTTCACTCATCATAATGCTATTTATAATGGTTTTGTTTACTTAATTTCATAACTTCAATGAGATCTTTATTGTTAATTCTCTAAAAAAATTGCAAAGCATGCTTGATTGCAGATAAATAAGAAAATAATTTATATGTTTTGGAAGTATTTTGTTATTAATATGTTATACAAGTTACTAAACATACTTTAAAGTGGTTATTTTTTCTAGTTGGGCGTATTTGAATCATTTTAATCTTTTTGGTTTTATTGAAGTATCATCCTCATTAATTCTTGCAAATGAGCTTAAGAAGTTTTTTGTTGATTTGAAATTTTCTTATATTTTAGATTATGAACCTTTAATGCCAAAAGTAAAATAGTGATCAAGAATCAAAGACAAAGGAAACATCTCAATGCCATATTAGATTCCTATTTTGCAATATATGTAAATTTCCAATGAGTTTTGTAACTAAGTTTTCACTAAATTAAGCCATTTATGTGTATTATTTTTACTAAGGATTGGTGGAGGATATGGTAGACATAAAATGCAAAACCTAATCATGAGTTTGATAGTTCTTAATACTAGCCAACTAATTACCTTTAAGTAGCAATTATGAGTTACCATGGCCTTAAAATATTTTTGTTTCTAATAATAATCATAATTTTAGATCTCTTATTGAAATCATATCCTACACTAGTTATGTGGGATTTTATGACTATAATAGTTTTGGTCACACAATTTTAATATTATCAACCAATAATTCATACGACAAACTATATATATTTTTGTGATAATGGAAAACTATGACATGAGAGTGACAAGGTTGCCTCCCATAAAAAATCACACCAACCCACAACCGACACCCATTAACATGTTTGTTGCAAGGTTTTCTTCCATTGAAAATCACATCAACCCACAATGTATGTTCATGCTTCTTAATTCCTGAATAAACTCTACCAATGTAATCAAACTTTTCCCTTAGTAACCACAAGTCCATTTTTACAAGCTATGCATTAAATGTAGGTATAAATATTTATAAGTTTTTTTCATCGAAAATAAATAAATAAAACCTTTATATTCCAAAAAATAGAATATACATATGTTTGTCCATGGGGACTCCATACAAGTATGTGACATTCCCAATTTACTTATCCATCAACCTAAAAAGTTACCTACTCTAATCATGTATATCGCTAGAACTTTACAACGATCAATTCTTCCTTATGTGTGAAAATAAAAACTAGTACATTGACTTGATCAAAAAACAAAACCATTTCATATTTCAATACCATAAAGAGTAAAATGAATATACATAAGAAATTAAGAGAAAAATGACAAGTTTTGAATCTCTTGGTTATCCACAAATTCAACAACCAAGAAGGATCCCTCCATACATTCCAAAGCCTCCTTTGGTAACTTATCAATTGTGTATTTAAGCTCCCTCCAAATATTGGAGAGGGAAGCTCATTCCAAAGATTGGATGTATTGGTAAATCTACACAAGTATATGGTGCAACCTAATTGACTCCAATTTTCTTTCTCCACTTGCCTAGTCAATGACAATTTGAGAATCCCTAAATAATTAAAGCTAGTGGATCCATGGGAGATGGTGAAGTGCAACAAAGAAAATAGAGCAAAAAACTTTGCCTTATTATTGGAGGCAATTCTTGGAGAATATCAAATGTGAAAGAAACGATTGACATCAAGGAACAATGCTATTCCTACCCGTAATTATTCTCACAACTTTAGCACTAAACCTACAACCACTGCCATAGGGATGAATTTATCTTGAAAAATACATGCATTATGAGCCCACCAAATCATATAAAAAAGTGACAAGGAAAAGAAAGATAACAAGCAACAACAACATCCATCAACCAATCTTAACACATAGGAGTAGGCTATCCTTATTCCATAATGATTTCAAATTTAGGTGATTATTGGTTAGCCTCCAAACCTCCTGTGCATAAGGACATTTCACAGTAAGATGAAAAATGGATTCATACTTGTTATGGCATAAAGCACACCTTTTAGGACCCTGCCATTTATGCTTGATTCCATTATCTCAAGTAACTTACTAATTAGCATCAACCATAGGACAATCATAGCTTTAAGTGGATTATGCCACTTCTAAATATGAGCCTACCACTAGGGAGGATTAACATCTACTCATCTTCCATCATGGTTTTGTAGCACATCTTAGATGTGAAGTTATTGGTCTGATGATTCTTGGACCATGCCAACATACCATCATCCTCGTCAATCAATCTAACAACGAGGACACTGGAAAACCTATATATTTATTCCATTCCTCCACTATATCCTCTACTAAACCTAAAGCCTCTACTAATTTCCAATTGACACTATTGAAAATGTTGAGAAGATCTGAGTTAGTATCCTAAACACTAAACATATCATAGGTATGCAAGACTTCTACCAGATTGGAAAATAATTAAAACTAAAATTAGGAACCTTCTTGAGGGTCCTCCCATACCTGAATATTTTTCACAATTCCAATCCACCACAAAAACCATCTTTCAAAAGAATGGAAAGATTTCACAAATGCTTTCCAAATAATTAAGAAATTTTCTATGGATTTTCTTGATGATCTCAACCACTCATCCTTTTTTAAATCTCCCATGTATTTTGACCACATTATTCTACCCCATAGTGGAATTCTATAATGTTCCAAATTTTAAATGTACAACAAATAATGGAGACATGTACGAGGAAGCAACAACAATAAACAAATTCCAAACATGCACATCAAAATACACAAGAAACTGAACTCAATCAACTAAGACATTTTATTAATATAGAAATTTGAGTACATAAATGACAAGGAATGATAGAACTTGGGCCTACTATGCAAGCTAGGAAAATCCTAGGTGAGATCTCACTAATCCAACTACTGGAAATGGCTCCCACAAAATTTGCGCATTGCCCAATAATTCTGCTAACTCCTGTTGAAAGGACACTGAAGTTTTGACCTCAATAATGCTCTGATTGATTATAAATTGTAGCCACATACTCCTATCTGATACTTGGAAAATACTCAGAAAAGGTTTGCCCTAACTCCAAGCCAAAATTGATGCCACAATGTGATGCAAATTGCTCAATTAACAAAAAATACACCCCACTATAAGAGTGTACGATTATGGCCTGAACACTGCCCAAAAAATTCTATAAAATTAGTTAAAGGCTTCTCACACCAAAACCAACAAAACTCGGAAATCGTTTTGGCCAATTCCAGCTAACCCAAAATGCCCCAAAATAGGGCGAATTCCCAGCTACATAGTTTTGTGCCCAACCAGAGAGAAACTGCTAAGAAATGATAAAACTATCTCGTAAAAAGGCTAAGAAATTGTGCATAAATATCCTCCTACAAATAGTTATCACTCCCAACTAAAACTCCCGAAAAATACCAACACCAAACATCAACAAAAAAAACTTTGTTCTCTAACCCCTACACGGGCTCTATAAGAGAAAATTTAGTTAAGGAAAAAGATGCAGGAATAACTCTAAAAAATGGTGCCAAACTCCTCTAACCAGTAGAAAATCTCCTACAAATACCCTGAACCTGTAATATAAATATGTCGCTCCAAATAACCTCTTATGTGCCCATAAATAACAAATTTATGAGTGAATATTCTGCAATAAACTCCAATGGAAGTCCTGAAATAGACTCCCCACAAAGCCTCACTAGGGAGACACTCAAAGTTCTCTAAAATGACGGTGAGTTTTGCTTGAAACTCTTGAGTTAAACAACTTTGCTTCTCTTGTGTTGAACAACCTCCAAGAGACAGTTCGATCTCCAAAAAATAATAGCAAAATATGCAAAATTGGAGGCCCAATTTGCTATTTATAGATGTTGGTTCTTTTTCCCTTTGTGGTCCCCTCTCTCCACAAGTTTGAACTCCCCTTGTTTTCTCTTTATTTTTTCCTAGTGTGAATTTCTCAAGGGGGTCGAATTTCCTCTTTGGTGGTCCCCATGTTTCACTTAACCAAAATTATTTCCTTTCCCTCTAATGTTTATTTCTCCTTTTTCCTCCAAAAATAAAGTGGGGGCTCCATAGCCCACTTTTCCTAAATTTTATATGCCAAAATATTTCCTAACACCAAAATTGCAAAAATTACGATTTTACTTAGAAAATTATTTATTGGGGACATGACAGTCCTCCCTGCCAAAATTTACTTGTCCTCAAGCAATGTCTAAACAAACTCCCTCTCTCACTTTTGATCACCACTATCACCACCAATCATACCAGGGTCCCAAATGTGCCATTGAGTCATCCCAAATATTTGCATTGTCATGTCATGAAGGACCTGCTCTGATACCAATTGTTGACAATAATACTGAGAGGGGGGGTGAATCAGTATTATCAAATTCTTTTACCAAATCTTTCTTATTTATACTTTGAATTATTATTGCATACCAATACCATAAATAATGAGCATGAACAAGAAAATCAGACAGTCACATCAAAGAACACCAGATATAAGGTGGAAACCCAATGTGGGTGAAAACCACCTGCTGCAATATGTCTCTATCTTCTTTCAAATTAGAAACTCCTTTTACAATAGTCTTGTACTGGTGCAGTCCTTTACCAGTATGCAGGCTGCAACCTGCAGAGAGCTACAACTCTCTCTCGTTTTCCAGTCTCTCCTGGAAGGGAGCTACAACCCCCTACTTCTTTTCTTTCAAGGACCACTTTTCATAAAATTTCAAACTGGATCCATATACATCAAATGATCATCAAGTACATGTAAATTACACAGTCAGCTGCAGTAACCAGATCAACAATAACAGAACTAAACCCAGAACACCTTTTTAACAGAAAAAATCCAGTCAACAGAAGATCTTAAGACAGATACGCAGTTTTTCCTTTCACTGGCCTGCGTCGCCACGCACTTCACCCTCTGCTTCCCTGCGTATACCCGCAGAGTTCCTTCTGCTGGACTGCGTGACCACGCACTGCTTCTTCTATTGCGCTACGTACAGTACGCACCCAAATGCACTATCGCGCCGCGTACTACCACAATAGGCACGCACCCAGAAATACTATCGCGCCGCGTACGCTTACTGTGAGTACGCACCTGAACCACTGTCGCTCTGCGTACCCACACACTGCTCCTTTTTCGCCTCTGCATACCCACGCACTGCCCCTTCGTCGCCTCTGCGTACCCACGTACTGCCCCTTCGTTACCTCTATGTACCCACGCACTCGCACCGTTAATCACCTGCGTACCTCTGATTAGGGCCGAAATACAGTCAGATGCTCAGATCTGATCTTGCGCTCGAGAGATCACTCTTCACAGATTCGCCTTCAAATTCTCTTTTATAGATCAAGCTTTTAAACCGAGAACCCAATATTTCATATCTTAAGATATTTAATTTCAAAAGGTGCACAAGCCAAATGATCTCCTTTGCTTTATATAGGCAAGCTCTTCCTCAAATCATGGACCAATACCACGGGCCTAAACCATAATAATATAATACCGTCGGCTAAATACCAAGGGTTAAACATAAGAAACCCCACGTGTGTGCGCTTTACTGCCTTGAAGTGTGTGCACTGGGGTACGCACCTCATGAATGGGTAACCTGCATGTCTGGACGCGGTCCCTGCACGGCGTACCTGCGGGTACGCATTTTCTGAACTGTTCTCCTGCGTACTTCTTAATTTTCATCATATTGAGAGCCATGCCATGGGTGTTGCCATCAAGTACAATATCTGTAACTTATAACCATACCAGGAACATAATGCCAACAAGTATCCCAAGCCATCTTGATCAATGTGAAGCACCCCTTGCTCCACTCATTGTCTAGGGAGGTATACGTACTAGAAGCCCTCTGTATACTATCAATAAGTATAGAATCATGATAATGTAGGACTCTATCCAACTCACCATGAAGATGCCCTACCGAGTACTCCACCTCATGCACTCCAAGAGTAATCTCTTAAAGATACAACCCAATCCCTATGGGGATGAAGTCTCTCTCGCATGAACTTTGCTTAATATCCTCCTACTAACCAACCTGCCATGCTGATGAAGTCTCCCATGCTGATGAAGTCTCCCATGCCATCAACAATTCACTAAAGCCCTACGGAAGATCTGAGTGATCTCCCCCTGTAGTAGCCAACTTATCCCTAAAGGTCATTGAGCTGTCAAATATTGTGATGCCTTGGTCCCATGCTAGTCTTGAAAGGGTGCCACCATGCTATCGTTGTGCCACTTTGACTCCAATAGGATGCTCATTATATGCACATTGTATCCTCCTCCCCTAAAACCTAATGGCGAAATATTGACAAAGGCCAAGCTCAACCTGATGTCAATATCTACTCCTCCATTGTTAACCTTGACCCTAGGTTGTAATTGGAAAAACTTTCCTCACCATACAATATAAGTCTCAGTGATCCCCCATGTTTCAACCCCAAAGTGAGCTAGATCACCCTCTGTTATGGCCCTGCACCTCACAAAATGGAGTGGCCTATCAGATAACTTAATCCCTAGGTCCCCTAACCAGATATGTTGCAACATAGTCCTGGTGACTATTGGAATCCATCTACCCAACATATCTTCTCCCTGCATGCAAACAATATATAGACTCCACACATAATGAATCATTATAGTGCATGCAAAGGTTCCCTATGCCTACCATCCTCACCATGGGATCTGCTACCTTGTCTCCTGGAAGTGCACTTTTTTTTTTTTTTTTTTTTTTTTTTTTTTTTTTTTTTTTTTTTCGCGGACACCCGTGTCAAGTAGATGCCGCTAAAATGCCAACGATAAAGGCTAGAAAAAATTATCAGAATCCACACACTAATGAATCATTATAGCAATGCAAAGGTTCTGTGCCTACCATCCTCCACCAGGGGATCTGCTACTTGTCCCCTGAAGTGCAACCTTTTTTTATTTTTTCTTTTTGTTTTTCTTTTTTTTTTTTTTTTTTTTTTTTTTTTTTTTTTTTTTTTTTTTTTTGCAGTGTGTTTCGCGGACACCCGTGGTCAGTAGATTCCGGCTATGTCCACGTAAAGGCTAGAGCTTATCTCTAGGATCCTACCCCTCAAACATCACAGACATGACCCTAAGGCCTTCCGGGGAGAATTGACCTTGTGACCTCTCGAACGGCGAGGCACTGACTTGATTAGTTGGGCTAACCCTTGGGGATTATGGAAGTGCACCCTGATACTTATCAGAGACTAATTATTTGTTCGTAAGAAAGTTCAACCACCTACTATATATGCTCTTGTGACAGCTCAAAGTGCCTCTTCCAAAATGTGGCATCTATCGCCTTAAGTGTGGACTCGAGGGTAGAAAAAACACCACTTCCACAACAAACCACACACTCTCCAAACATGTACTTGTCAACTCATGCCCTGACCCAATGCCGCTGCAGAGAAGTCTCTCCCCTGGTGCAAGTCCCATCCAAATATATGAAGTGATCTCCTTGTACCCTACTAATCATGCCTAGAGTGTTAAAGGGCAACAACCAAATGATATGTTCCTACAAGTGATGTAAAAGAGCAATAAGTGTGTGAATCCCCTATATCAGTGCGCAATGTTGGAGAGTATCAGACCCAAAAGTATGTTTGTTATCCCCCTCAAGATATCTATCCAAGGCAATGCTCTAATAACCTGTCGTGCCTCATCATACTCTATCGTACACAAACACATACTCTTGCACTCCTCTGCATAACATTGACCCCCGTGACATAACTTTGTTCCCCACCATATACCAACACTTATTGTGCACAACTAAGTATCCTGAATCAGTTGGTATCCCTCCTATGACAAAGTAGTTATCACTCCATGCAAAAATTCAAGGTGGCTTGAATCACTCCTCCTACTCCAGATTGCAAGCCTTCACATCACAGAACTCCACCATACACCTTTGTGCTCCTCCGCAAGCCATTGCTTAGGGTTGCATGCTCCTGCACACCACTGGATTTCATGGTCTAAAGCTCAGGTAGTATGCGTTAATCTACACCCTGCCGATGTCACAAACTCATTTATTGCATCACCATGACCTCTGATGCTTGGATCTCCCCTCCAAATTCTTCTTGAGAGACCCAAGAGGTGAATCTCTCTATGTATCAGTGGTGATTCCACCATTATGTTACTCCTCGTTGATTGTTGTGTCCCAACTAACTGTAGAGAGTCCTTGGACCCGAACAAGGCACTGTTTGGTAGCCTGTCAATGCCACCACCTTTGATAAACTCCCACCATCATATGTTGCTCATCCTGTAGTCCCATGTATTCCAAACATGCTAAGGCAACCCGGGAGTCTTCCTGATCCCTTGTCAATCCAACTCGTTATTAGTGTTGATGGAGATATGAAGTGCATGGGTGCTCGATCACTGGATCCATCATCCCTTTAATACCACCACTAACTAGGCCCATGTTGTGGTGGGGAATCACTTAGATTCCAATAACAATATGGCCCTTTGGCTCCATTGGTAACCCACATCCCCTACTGGACCCTGCTCCTAGCCAAGGATATATCCAGGCACCTAGCTAGCTTCACCAGATACCAACTCAATATCGCTCGCCATCCAACCCTAGGAGAGGGATCAAATGCATGAACACCCATACACTGAACAAGCCCTCCATCCTGCAAATGTTGCACTCTAAGCAGCTCATGTCACTTCATCTCACCAGTATGGTCAACACATATAATCTTCCTAGGTGACACAGCCTCTCTTTCACCAATTTGCAGAGGAAACCCAAAAATGCTACAAGCCCCATCGATGTATGAGTTAATAGGGTTGTCGTCTGAAAGTACATCGATGGTGCTAGTTGTCGATGCACCTATGTACTCATCATCAGTGGCTAACTCCAAGGAAAATTGCTAATCCTCCTCCACCATGGGCTCAACATGAGCCAGTAATTGTCCCTCCATAAATAATGCATCATGCATAACATCCTCATCACTCTATTGTAGGTGGCTACCATCTTGAAACTTTATCATGACTCTGGATAACACTGTGCTTGATGATACCATGTTAATGGATATGTCTCTTGGCACCTCATCAATCTGTTGTGGGTTGCTATCACCTAAAAAATCAAGCACGACACTAGACACCTCATCAATGGATATCTCAACAATCAGTGGCACTAAGGGTGTATGCTCTACCCTCTCCCCCAAGGTGTCAGCCATAACTATCAAAGGAATCTCTAGCAAGGGTGACTCCTGCATCACTCTGGCTAGTTCTACGTGCTCCTCATGAATGTCATCAACCGCATGCTCAATCTCTTTATCAGGCTCATGATATCTAAAGTTAGGTCTCCACAAGTAGAAACACCTCTTGGTCTCACCCTCTAACTATCCCTATCCTACCCACTCCTTTTGAGGAAGTTTGGTGCCCTGATTCTATCAATTTTCCTCACATGGTGTAAATGGCTTCACTCTTGTGGCATGCTTAATTTTTGGGTCTTTATCATAACAATGTGGATGGCTATGTGTTATTCCCTTAATTCTCCTCAAATGGGCCCATAATTCTTTTTTTTCTTATCGTTTTATTTTAGTATCTCATTGTTTCTGTTGATCTCTTCCATAACCCTCTATGTGCTCCATCTTCCCTACACCATTGGTATGTCCATAGTTTCACCCATCATTGTGTATGCATGCCTACAGCTCCATGGTATTTCTAGCTTCCCCACAGTTGGCCAAGATCATGCTTTGATACAACTGTAATGTTCCAATTTTGAAATTTATATCAAATAACAGAGAGATGTACGAGGAAGCGACAACAATAAACAAATTCCAAACATGCACATCAAAGTACACAAGAGACTAAGCCAAAAAACTGAGAAATTTTATTCATACAAAAATCTGAGTACTTAAATGGCAAGGAATGATAGAACTTGGGCCTGTTATGCAAGCTAGGAAAACCCCAGGTGAGATCTCACTAATCCAACTCTTGGAAATGGCTCCCACAAAATCTACGCATTGTCGAGGAATTCTATTGATTACTACTGAAAGTAAACAGAATTTATGACCTCAATAATGCCTAGATTGATCTAAAATTGTAGCCATGGGCTCCTCTCATATACCCAGAAAAGGTTTAGCCTAACTCCAAGCCAAAGTTGATCCCACAATGTGATGTAAACTACCCAACTAACCAACAATACACTCCACTATAAGAATGTATCATTCTAGCCCAAATACTACCATGAAAATTCTATAAAATTAGCTATATGCTCCTCACATCCAAACCAACAAAACCCAAAAATCATTTGGGCTAATTCTAGCTGACCCAGAATGTCACAAAATAGAGTGAATTCCCAACTACATAGTTTTGCGCCCACCCAGAGAGAAATTGTTGAGAAATGATAAAAATATCTTGAAAAAAGGCTGAGAAATTGTGCACAAATATCCTCTGTCAAATAGTTATCACTCCCAACAAACACCAGCACCAAACATCAACAAAAAAAACTTTGTTCTCCAACCTCTATGCAAGCTCTATAAGAGAAAATTTGGTCCAGTAAAAGATGTAGGAAAAACTTTAGAAAATGGTGCCAAACTCCTCCTCTAACCAATAGAAAATCTCATGCAAATACCCAGAGCCTTTAATAGAAAGATATTGCTCCAAATAACCTCCAGGTTTTGTCTTCTACACCCAGAAATAACGAATTTCTGAGTGAATATTTTGCAATAATCTCCAATGGAAGTCTTGAAATAGACTCCCCACAAAGTCTCACTAGGGAGACACTCGAAGTTATCTAAAATAAGGATGAGTTTCGCTTGAAACTCTTGAGCTAAATAACTTTGTGTCTTTTGTGTTGAACAAGCTCCAAGAGAGAGTTTGATCTCTAGAAAATAATGAGAAAAATTGCAAAAGTGGAGCCCCAGTGTGATAGTTATATATGTTGGTCGTTTTTCCCTAGGTGGTCCTCTCTCTCCACAAGTTCAAACTCCCCTTCTTTTCTCTTTCCGTTTTCCTAGTGTGAATTTCTCAAGGGGGTCAAATTTCCCTCTTTGGTGGTCCCCATATTTCACTTAACTAAAATTATTTCATTTTCCTCTAATGTTTATTTCTCCTTTTTTCCTCCAAAAATAAAGTGGGGCCTCCATCACCCACTTTTCCTAAGTTTTAAATGCCAAAATATTCCCTAACGCCAAAATTGCAAAAATGATGATTTTACTTAGAAAATTATATATTGGGGACATGATAAATTTTGGACTAGATACCACAAACTCTTATTAGCCATTTCTTTTCCAAAACAATATAAATTATTTATACCCCACGCCACGCCCCTTAGTCTTTGGGTTGTGCAAATTTCCACCACTTAACCAATGGAATTCCATTCTTCTCCTTGTTTCCATATCATAAGAAGTGAAAATAACACTTTCTGATATTGGTAAAAAATCCTTAGGGCACCTTGGCTATTGAAGTCCTTCGTAAAAAATCCTTAGGGCACTTTCTGATCAAGAACAGATTTGATCAGGACCATCCTCCCGCCTTTGGATAACCATCTTTTGACACATAGGGAAACTTTGGCCTCTATCTTTTACACAACCATAACCAATCCTCCAGATCATATTTGTTGGGATTCAAATGAAACTAAAGATAGTTGAAACTAGAATCAATACTTTCCCTAGGAAAAGGAAGAACATCAATAAGAGGGGCATCTATATCCTCTAAAGGGAAAGAATAACGAATACAAGACTTGAAGCAATTGATTTCTATGCTTGTAGCAGCATAAAACATATCAATAATTATGTGAATACATTGAAATTCTTCAATAGAGCCTACATAAAGAATAAGGACATCATCAATAAATAAAAGGTATGTTAAAACTTCAGAAGGTGTTATCTGTAAGTCCTTCAACTCGCTTTGTGACAAGCATTTGAGATTAATTTTCTTAACAATTAAGCTATTAACAAGGATAAAAAATGAGAGAATGGACATCCTTGTATCAACCTCCTAGAGGCCTCGAAAAAACTTGAAGATATAGGATTGTGAAAAGGTGGATTGGATGTAATCAAGAATCTAATTAACAATATCCAAATTATGGCCAATTTGGATCAATATAAAATGGATGAAAGTCTAATTGACTTTTCCATATGCCTTAGACAAGTCAACCCTGAGCAAGACAAAAGAGATTTTATCAATTTTTATGGAGTGCGATCCTCTTGTGCAGGAGCAGACACATCAAGGATCTGGTGGTGGAAAAGAAAACCAAAATTTTCTTCCAAGATTATATCACATAGGAGCAACTTCAAATGATTTTCTATGATCTTTGAAATGACCTTGTAAACCACATCACAACAAGAAATGGGTTTGAAACCTTGAAAGGAGGAAGCCTCCCTTTTCTTCAAGTTCAAGGCCAAAAATGTAGAATTTATGGCCCTAAAGACTTTTCCAGATGACTTAGACTCCTGGACAACTTTTAGGAGACCATATTTTACTAGCTCAAACAATCTAGTATAAAATTCAATAAACAAAACCACCTAGAATTAGGATTTTCACTATTTCCATCCCAAAAAGGGTTGATTTTAGTTCTTATTCCATTACCTTCACACACATAAATTCATTCATTTCCTCAATAAAAAGCATAGGAAAGATTCAAATCACATTGAGCATCTCAGTTATAGGATATCGTGTTGATTCATTCGAATAAGGCACCAAAATAGTCACTTCTATCCTTTTCTTTATCCCTAAAATATTTGACCAAGTTTCCTTCTGAATTTGTAATCTCCCATATGTCATTGAGACTTTTCCTGTAGCTAGAATGATTATCAAAGAAATTTGTAATGTTATCTCCATCCAAGATCCATAGATCCAAGTTCTTGAGCCTCCATGAAGCTTCTTCTTTAGCTAGTGGCTCTTGCCTCTTCAGCATAAGGACCTTCAAAGAGGCTAAATATTTTTCAAAGCAAAGCCCAAATGAATTATTGACATGTAGGGATCAAATGCCTTCTTTCTATTCTCTAAGAGTTGCTTGAGAGCAGTAGAAGAAAGATGTAACCCATTTTTTTGATAACTACTTGATTTTTGTCACATTAGCACTAAATTACTGCATGCAAGACATCCCAGGATTGTCATGCAAGAGATGAATCCAAGCTTTTGTCACTAGGTTGTGGTAGTCTTTTTGGGTAAGTAGATATGGTTGAATTTCATGGGGGTAGGAGGCTTAGTCTCAAGACGAAGAAATATAAGAAAATTATTAGACATACCCCCAAATCTCACCCAATACTTCACCTTCTAGGGATTTTCTATCGCTAATTTGAATATGAGAAAAATATATAGGCATTTGGAGACCCCCTCTTCTTTGTACCTCCCAGTCATCCAAGTTGGAACAAACTTTGGGAGCCTCCATATCAATCAAATGGGAAAAATCAAGCATGTGCATAAAAAAAACTTCCTGGGGATATTTCCTTAGGTTCATACTGATCCAAGTGGATATTGGTGGCCGCCCGCATGTTCCACCTAGACCCCCCAGTCAGTTTCATATGTTTCCTTGTTCATTTTAGCATTTACTATTTTTAACAATTTTTCGGGTCCTTAACTTCTGGAGCAGTTTTGACCCCTTAAACGACTTTTTTAGGGTCCATGGCTGTATCTATCCAATGGAAGCTATGGTGAAACCTGTAGTACTTGGCGAGACCTTTCCAACAAGGTATCGTACGCACCAAACAAAGATAATATTACCAAGTTGCGACCACGGGAAGTTGGTTGCCTAACTAACCCCAACAGGGCCCACAAACTCTTGGTGTTACATCTACTGGGGTTAGGGTTTTGGTTGTTTAGGGTTTTTTCATGTTTTCCAATAATAAATTGGCCTTTTAGCCTCATTTTAACACAGTTCAGAGGCATGTAGCCGCCACATCTCTTATCAGAGATAAGCTACCATCTCCTGAGCTATCTTATTTCCATTATGTTTGTAAGAATAGTTCAATATTTTTCTATTAATGAAATGAAGTGTTTTTCTGCTGCATCTCAATGTTTATGATTATATATGTAAGTTGTTTCATTCTTGTTTAAGTTCGGATCAGTGGTATCAGAGTGGTCTGCTTTTCTTTGCATGTCCCCAACAAGGTCAGGGTATAAGGAGTTAAGGCTTGATCTGGTTGAACCATTGCAAGATTAGCCTTGCATGTAGAAATTCCCACTGTAGATCAACATATTATGCAATATACTAAAGCAAAATACAAGATCTAATTCTACAAAAAACTTGCGGAAGCTTAATCGAATTTGAGCAAGATCAAATAGAACACATATAACTGAGAATGAGAAATCAATCACACATGAACATAGAAGAATACTCTGGGGAAAGCCTCAACTAAAAACCCTGATCTCTGTATTATCATACAAGTGGAAATATGTTCAGATTACACAAAGCATGAGCTCTCAATCTATCCTGCTCTCAGTACAATCCAACTGCTGCTCATAGACAGTCAAAGGCTTCTCACAAACATTCTCCTCTGCCCTCCAAGCCTCATATTTCCTTACGCAGTTTCTCCTGGGGTCCAATGCTGCCACCTGTGGGAATTCACCTCTCACTAAACTCAGAAGTAACTACACAATCCTGAAGGAGATAATTCCTTCTGCATGGATGAGTTTCCTATATAGGAAAATTCCTCCAATTGATAGTACATTGTCCCTTCCTCTGATCTCAACTGGGTCTTTGACTGAACTGACATGCATGAGTTATTTATGAGAGAATATTCAGTTATCTGAAGTGCAGCAGTTACATGCATTCATGCATTAACTAAATGAACTCACAATTAGTTCAACAAACTATTTGAACTAATCTAACTGGACTTAACTCAGTTAACTGAGCTAACTAATTACAACTCAAAGTACAACTCATCCTGATCTCCTTTAATCAAGGGATAACTTCCCCAATCAATGGACAGACTGTTGCATATCTTCACATAGGCTTCATGCTTGATTTCCTACAACTAATTAACTCAAGATGAATTAATTAATTATTTTACAGATAGCTGCTAAGATCAAATTCAAATTATACTACTCAATTTTAGTTCAGGGACTAACTAAAATTGGAATCTATCCCGAAATGCTATTTATAGCAATGCTATTTTTAACACTTCTATTTTTCATTCCTTGTTGCTATATCCAACACTGGTACCTGAAATGCTATTTATAGCAACACTATTTTTAGCATTTCTTGTTGCTATTTTCAACATCGCAAAACTCGACGACCTCCCACAACGGAAGAAAAGAAAGACGAGGGGGCAGGAGATCCTTTCAAAATGTTGCTCGAGGAAGCCCTCGAGCGACAGAGGGACGCGATGATGCATAACTTTTCCAAGATCCTTCAACGACTACCCACAGGCGATGCATCTTCATCCAACAACCACTCTGGAGGCGCCACTCCTTTTAAGGTACAATTTAACTTCAATATTCCCATATTCGAAGGCCTGATAGATGCAGACACCATAGATAAATGGTTAAATATGTTGGAAGGATATTTTTCAGTTCATGACTTTTCCAATCGGGAAAAGATTACTTTTTCACTTCTCAAAGCCACCCCACACGTCAAGGACTGGTGGGAAACCTACTGTGAACAAAAGGACGAGAGTGAACCCTCATTGTTTTCAGCCGCACCCACTTGGAGTTCTTTCCAAGATGCCATTGATCTAGGTGGATGTTGGTGGCCACCCACCTATCCCATTTGGACCCCCACAATTTTCTCTTTCTGCTTTTTTAGTTTCCTAAATTGTAGCACAATTTACTATTTTTAGCAAATTTTCGGGTCCTAAACTTCTGGAGCCGTTTTGAGGCCCTAGATCTAATTATAGTTATGTTAACCTTGAACTAGTGGATAAGTGTGTTTTGAGAAAAGAAGTGCATGAAAAGTCTTGGTTAGTACAGTTGGATATAGATACTAAGAAAACATTTCATCATTGGGTAAGAGCTTATGCATTTGAGTTGAAATATATTCCTACATCAGCGCATCTGAATGTGCTTCTGTTTGGACCATACAATGTTCTTCTGGGTATGGATTGGTTGTATCTTCATAGGACTAAGGTGGATTGTTATGAAAAGGATATTAAGTGCTTAGATGACAATGGAGAACAAAGAATATTGCAGGGTAAGAAGAAGGCGACATTATTTAGAATGGATACAACTATGCAGGCAAAACGCAGTCGCAAGTAAGGGTGTGTATTTATTGCAGTGCATATTTCTAGTGATAAAGGTAAGGATGTTGAGGATGCAGAAGTCTTGAAGAGGTACCTAGTCTTATAGTAGTTTCATGATGTATTCCCAACAGATATTTCAGATTTATTTCCTCACAAGGAAGTGGAATTTTCTATTGAGTTGGTACTAGGGGAAACACTAGCATCAAAGGCACCATATAGGATGAACACTCCAGAGTTAGTGGAATTGAAGTTGCAGCTGAAGGAAATGCTTGACAAGGGATACATTAGGCCAAGTGTATCGAATTGGGGTGCACCAATGTTGTTTGTGAAGAAGAAGGACAATACTCTCAGATTATGTATTGATTAGAAGCAGTTGAACAAGGTGACGATTAAGAACAAGTATTTGTTGCCGATGATTGATGTCTTGCTTGACCAGTTGAAGGGAGCAATAGTTTTCTCGAAGATTGATCGAAGATCAGGATATCATCAGGTATGCATCAAAGAAGAGTACGTCTACAAGACTTCTTTCCAGACCAGGCATGGGAATTATGAGTTTGTTGTGGTTCCTTTTGGTTTGACTAATGATCCAACTACTTTCACGTGTTTGATGAATACTGTGTTGCATCCTTATCTAGACAAGTTTGTGATTGTATTCATTGATGACATATTGATATATTCTAAGAATGATGAAGAGCATGTAGAAAAATTAGCAAAAATATTGAGATTGCTAAGAGAGAATCAGTTGTATGCCAAGATTAGTAAGTGTAGTTTCTTTCGGACAGGGGTACATTACTTGGGACATGTTTTTTCCAAGGAAGGCATAACGGTGGATTCAGAAAAGATCAGAGCTATCATGGAATTGTTAGCTCCTAGGAATGTGGATGAGGTTAGATCATTCATGGGGTTAACAGGTTGTTACAAGAGGTTCATCGTGAAATTTTCATGGATTCCCTATCTTATTACATCATTGGAGAGGAAAGGAGTGAAATTTGAATGGACAGAGGAATGTGCAACCAATTTTGAGCAGTTAAAATAGTTGCTTACAAATTCTCCAGTTCAAAAGATTGCAGATCCAAACAAAGAGTTTGTGGTGTGTACAGATGCTTGCACAAGGGGACTAGGTGGAGTCTTGATGCAGGAGGGATAGGTGGTATGTTACAAGTCAAGGAAACTAAATGAGCACAAGAAGAATTATGTGACACATGAACTTGAGTTGGTAGTGGTATTCATGCATTGAAGATGTGGAGGCACTATCTTTTTGGCAGGAGCTTTGTGTTGATGAGTGATCACAGTGGGCTAATATATTTGTTTGACCAACCTAATCTAAATGTTAGACAAGCTAGATGGTTGGCCACACTCAGTGAGTTTGACTTTGAGATCACGTACATCAAGGGTGAGGAGAACAGGGTTGCAGATGCTCTTAGTAGAAGAGTACTTGTAAATCACATAGTAGCAATGAGCTCATATGGGACAGATTTACATGATCAGATATTACAGACAGGATATCAGGATGACAAATACAAGGAGCTTAGGCACAAGTTACAACAATAGGGTACAGGTGATCAGGATGAGGATTATCATCTCATGGAAGATGGTTTAGTGGGATTTAGGGACAAGATCTATGTGTCAGACAACAATGAACTCAAAAGGCTTATTTTGTGGGAATTTCATGTTAAGTTGTATTCAGGTCATCTGGGATATCAAAAGACATTGAAAGCAATGAATAAGTTCTACTACTAGCTGAATTTGAAGAAATAGGTAGTTGAGTTTGTTGCAAGGTGCTCAGATTGTCAACAGGAAAAGGCAGAGTGTAAGCATCCAGCTGGTCTACTATAACTATTTCTGATTCCATAATAGAAATGGGAGGTCATTTCTATGGATTTCATCATAGGTTTACCGAGGACATCTAGACAACATGATTCCATCATGGTTGTGGTTGACAAGTCGACTAAGGTAGCTCACTTCATACTTGTTAAGTCTACTTAATCAGCTAGTGAGGTAGCACATGAATTCATCAATGAGATAGTGAGGTTGCATGGTATTTCTAAGAAGATTGTATCTGACAGAGATGCCAAATTCACTTCCAGGTTTTGGAAGGAGTTATTTGCAGGTTTGGGTACAGATTTGGCTTTTAGTACAACTTATCATTTGCAGACAAATGGAAAGACAGAGAGGGTTAACATGATTCTGGATGACATGTTGATAATGTATGTTATGCACCAGCAAAGGAGGTGGGAGGAGTATCTTCCACTGGTTGAGTTTGCATACAACAATGGGTATCAAGATTCATTGAGGATGAGTCCATTTGAGGCAATGAACAGGTGGAGTTGTAGTACTCCTATTAGTTGAAGTGATCCAATGAACACAGTGTTGATTGGACCAGACATGTTGGTAGATATTGAACAAGAAATGCAGGTTATCAGGAAGAATCTAAAGGAAACAAAGGATAGATGTAAGGGTTATGTAGATTAACACATGGAAATTAAGGAGTTTCAGGTTAGGGAACATGTGTACTTGCGCACCAAACCCAAGAAGAGATCCTTGAGGATTGGATCATGTGCCAAGTTGGCACCTTGGTATTGCGGGCCTTTCAAGATCCTTGAGAGGATTGGACCAGTGACATACAAACTTGCACTGCCTCCAACAATTAAATTCCATGATGCTTTCCATGTTTCCTTTCTTAAAAAGATATGTGAAAGATGTTGATCATGTGATTGATTGGTCTGTATTGCAGGTGCAACTAGAAGGAGAATTCCAACTAGAACCTCAATTCATTTTGAAACGGAAACAACTCATGCTTCAAAACCAAGCAATCGAGAAAGTTAAAGTGTAGTGGAAGCACTTTGAGCCCAATGAAGCTACATGGGAGATGGCTGATCAGATGCGGGTTATCTATCCTTCATTATTTTCCGGTTGAGGCGAAGGAGTTTTGGTATATATATTTATGTATGGTCGATATTGTAGATACTGCAATGAGCTGTTGTTCTTCCACAATACTGGTGACTAGGATAAAATCTTAAATCATTGATGCTACCAAACCAAGAATCAAAACAAATCTACTTTGCACAATGGAATATAAACAATAGTAAATTTACTAGTGCACAAACTAAACACAACTTTTTACACAATTTTGTATAATAACCCAACTTCGTTATATTAATCAAACTCACTAATACAACAGTCTAGGGCTCCCATATTAGGGATAACGACCCTCAAATATCCAATAATACAAGAATACAAAACTATGGCTTGGTGTCAGCCCATCGACAACAATATACCCTCAACAAGATACTTTGACCATCTAGCTAATGGAGCGCACTCTCTCAACTCCTCTCGTTTGTATCCTGTACCTACCTGGTCCATTTTCTCTCGATTTGCAACACTGCCTCTATAAATGATCCAAGTCCAAATGACCACTGGACCTCGACTATCCAATCTTCTCACTAGTTGTGCCTTATTCCATCAAGGGCACAACACATTGAGACTCTTGTCGAGTTGTTTACATCTCCACTTGTGAGCAACTCTCAATTCCCCACTATAGTCTTCCTGCGCTGCTCCAATGAATATTAGGAGGACTACCTATCTTCTCTTGTAGATATCCTTCTCCACACACAAGTCTAGGGCTTCTCAAAAATGCTTTTGGCTAATCAGACACTTGAGCTCAATGACTGCCACTCTAACAACTACTTTTTTCCATCAAATTGCTGCACACCGAGCTCTAGCATGGACACTATCACGCTGTCCTCCAACATACCATAAATTCCCAATCCACTGTCCGCACTTAGCCCACTCTCACATTTCCTTCCAACAGACCATGAGTGACCAATCCTTGTTGTAGAATCTACTCCTGGTTAGGGCATCCAACCACCTAGGAATCCCTTCCTCTTGGGTACTAACAAGCTTCCAAATTGTCCTCTCCTAGGATACCATCCACTAGCATCAATTTGACCTTAACACATCAATAAAATACATACATAACCCTGTGCAGGTTCTACATCACTATTTACATTCCTGCACTCACGCCTTCTTGCACTCACGTGTTCTTGTACTCGCACGTTCTTGCACTTGTGTTCCTACACTTGTGTTCCTGCACTTGCACTGCTTGCACTCAAGTTGCTTACACTTGCGCTGCCTTTCTTGATGTGTCGACTATGAAAAATGGTTCTTGGATATATTAAATGACTCTCCTCTACCTTATATTTATACACAATAAAAGGGCTCCATCAAATCACATGTGAGGGCTTGACATCTTGTCACAAGGTCTCTAAACGCCTAACTGACCTTGACCAAAGGCACACATTGAATTAAAAAACTAATATCACCACTTAGACAACTCAAATTTCGATGATATCCATTGTATTGGATTTGTCTCAATGTCCTTTATCATCTCCATCCATCACTTGTCTAATAAGCCTCATGGATTCACACCCATAAGCTTCGGTGAGAAGCCCACATGCTTCGGTTCCATGCCCACAAGCCACACTTGTGTGCCAATTCCTCAACAACCCTCAAGCCTAGGGTTTGGAGTACCTCCCAAGCTACAAATCTCAATAATGAATCTCCAATAAGTGGTATGGTTGTCATGTTGATTTTTCTTTTCAGCAATTACACTATAAATACTGCATCGAGCTGAGTTATAAATCTCCATGGGCAGTATGTTTTGGTTTTTAGCAGTCTTGCTAGTGATAGGTGTCATTGAACACCGAGGAAGGTGTTCCCCTAAGAGGGAGGGGCCTGTAATAGCCTCAGGTTAAAATTTTGTGTAATAAAGTTAATAAAGGAAAAATAAGACCAAGGTCATGGGACACATATTCCAATCTGAATGTTGGGAAAAACATCCTAGTGGGTGTTCATTTGGTTTATTATGGCTAAGGTGAAATTGGAGAAGGAATTGGAAAAGACTTTGAAAAGGAAAGAGGCATATTTGGCATTTATTTATGAAAATAATGTAAAATAGGAGAAAAGGAAGGTGAAAGGTCACAAAATTGCATGTGAGGAGGAAATTGGAATAAAATTAGAGAAATTGAAGAAAATAGAGGCCTCAATAATAAAAATGTTTTTGATGATCAATTCACAACTTTTGACAGTTCTATGGTAGAGCTCTCTCTCTATTCTCTCTCTCATACTCTTGCACACTTAGAGCATTCTTGGAGCACTCTAGCATTGGAGAAAGGAAGGCAAAGGAAGGACAAGAAAGCAAAGGAAAGCAAGGATCAAGCAACAAAAAGTTGGATTAAGAAACTTCAGTGTAAATACTTGCAGGTAACATTTTGCATGTGTGATTTCCCTGTTGGTTTGTGAATGCATGGTACATGCATGTATGGATTGTTGGAAATAAAACTGAGAGGGGGGGTGAATCGTTATTATTAGTTCAATAATTTTTCATTTCCCAAATAGATTTATATACGCTACTTCTGTGAAGTGAACTAGCGTGTACACGCTACTGTGATTAGAGAAACCAACGTATACCAAGAGAACTTATGATTTAGTCAATTTATCATGAGTTTATTTTTAATCAGTGCATCAATAACTTATTAAATAGTGTAGTAAAAACAGAATAAACCATCACACATAAGAAACACACATGAACACCAAGATTTAAGGTGGAAATCCAATGCGGGAGAAAAACCACCTACTGTTGTCATCTCTGTCTTCTTTTAATATTAAGAAAATTTGTTTACAATCTTGACCTGGTGCCGACTCATACCAGTACGCAGGCACCCACCTGTAGAATGCTACAACCTTCTCTCGTTTTCCAGCTTCATTGGAAGGAAGCTGCAACCCCCTAGCTCTTGTACTAGCCAATGTGTTTACTAGTACGTAGGCGATGACCTATGGAAGGCTACGACCTTATCTCTTATTCCAGGGACCACGTTTCATAAATTTTCGGACTGGATTCTCCTAGTAAACAGCAAGACAAATGAAGGCCTCATTTCATCAAATTTTCATACTGCATCAACCAATAATCAGTTAATCTAAACAGTCAGATCACTATCACCAAAACACTGTGCTGAACCTAGAAACTTGCATCATCATTCAGAACCATCTGCAACCTCAAAAATCATGCATCATAATGTATATGCTACTTCACTAAACCCAACATGCGTGTATACACTACTTCCTTTAACCAAACCTGTGTATACCTTCAAAACTACTGAAATATAAAACTTCTGGATCAAGTCTGCACCAACTAGCAATATACTGAACATCTACTATCAATTTATAGAGCTTTACATAGGTAGTAGCAGAGATAACCCTCTTCACTTAGACAATCAATCAATTAAAAACCAAACTCCTTATGCATTTAGTTTTACATTTAGATCTAAGAAGACTTCATTGAAAGACAACAGTAAAACAACATAACTGATCAGATAAATCAATCATTTTTGAAAGATAGGATTTTCCTTTGTGTACACTACTTGGAAGGGTCGAACCTGCGTGTATACACGCTTTTACTGATGCAAACCAACGTATAGATCTACAAATATTAACTCATAACTTCGTTGTTATTCCAGACTTCAGGCAAACCCTGATAATGACATTTTTAAAACAGGTGTACACAATCAGATCTAGCCCAACCAATATCAGATCATTCAATGGCAAGTCATTTCAGGTCTCATGATCCTGATCCAATATTGAATTCAAGGTGCACAAAATATTTCAGATCAAATAAAAAACACAGCCCCTGCAACATATAATATACTTCAGATATAAGTATTCCTGAGAAACCCTTTCCCTTGCACACACTGGCCTTATGATCTTCTCCTCCTTATATAGTTTTAGGCCTTTCTCAATACCTTGGATCAAAACCACTTAGGGCCCATGGTATTCTTGGACGAGATCAAATAGTCCTTACTCCGCTCAATATTGTGGGCTAATACCATGGTATTGACCCCTGGTATTATTTCCTCTTAAATTTCCTTGATTTTCCAACATATACAGGCTTTCCTTCTTGTGAAAGTGCGTGTATATGTATACACGCTTTTTGTACTGTGAACCAGCGTGTATACGTTGTTTTGACTAAGAGGACTTGCGTATACATCTTAAACTTCTTTACACCATCCTTTTTCTTCAACTTCTTCATTCTAATCAGTAGAATTTAGTTCCATCTTTCTGTTCTTATGTACCAATGCCCTGTTACCAATGAATAGACCTGTTATACTGTGAGTTTCCTTTTATCAAAATTGAACTAACTTGTGAGTGAGTTTCCATCAAGTACAACACTTGTATCACAATGCCAACAATCTCCCCCTTTGGACTTGATGGCAACCATGAAGGTGTTGATTACTGCAAGCTATAGAAACTATTAGATAACAAGCACACCAAATACTCTCCCCCTTTGACATCAAGGGAAAAGGGCGGACCAAGCTACTCTCCCCCTTTGATATACATTATGTTGTCCATGCTCCCCTGAGTACATGCATAGTCTGCAGAGATATGTTTCAAAAGAATAACATCATTCTATAAATCAACTAAGTGAGTATGGCCTCCCTAAGACCAATGACTCATACACACATCAATCACCCAACCAAGTGGGGATACACCACATTTGACTCATCCACCCAACTAAGTGGGGATATACCAATTGTTTATACATGACAAAAATACAACAATTGTTACATCATCCATCCTAGCCATAGTGGGGATAAAAATTACATCATATTTCCAATAGGACTCATTCGAACATAGACTATGATTGAAGGAGTCATATTACACCCTGGATCTTTACATGACTTATGCAACAAATGATAAATATATGAAACCATGGCTAAACTTAGTAACCATAATGCCAACAATGCAGAAAGCGTGTGAAAGCTAATGCTCCCCCTAAACCTATGCTACTTTTGAATTTTCAACAAGTCATTCATCAAGGCATCTTTGTTAGTCAGATAAAAATCAATGAACAAAGCATATCGTCAGACTGTAATCATCAATATCAGACTGAGCACCCATATTAGAGTCTGACCCACTATTTTTTTGTCAGAAAAACATATACGCTTCTGCATCCACAGAAACCTGCGTATAAGAACCTTCCTCTGAAAACTGGATTTAACAGCAAGATGATGCAATAACTATTCCCAGCTTTTGTTTGAGATATTCAAAAGTTTCTCTGGCAAGTGGTTTTGTGAATATATCAGCAACCTGTTCTTTGGAGGGGACATACTCCAACTTAACCTTTTGTTCAAGCACTTGTTCTCGTAGAAAATGGTACTTAATGGGTATGTGCTTGGTCTTGGAGTGCATGATAGGATTTTTCGAAATACTGATGGCACTTATATTTTCATATAGAATGGATATGGGCGGAGTACATGTGATCTGAATGTCTTGCAATGTTTGCATCATCCAAAGTAGTTGTATGCAGCAAGATGCAACAGCCAAATATTTTTCTTTAGCGGTAGTTTCTTGCTGAACCAAGACACTAACCATGAACCCATATAGAATGCACCTCCACTAGTGCTCTTTAGATCATCAACATTTCCTACCCAATCTGCATTTGTATATGCATGAAGAGTAAGATCTGTATCTTTAGGATACCATAGTCCAAAGTCCCGAGTTCCTTGAAGATAATTTGAAAGTTATTTTAACTGCCTTAAGATGTGATTCCTTTGGATTTGCTTGGAACCTTCCAACAATTCCTACTACATGCACGATATCAGGTCTAGTACCTGTTAGATAAAGCAGACTTCTGATCATAGATCTGTAAGTTGGTTGGTTTACTGCGGGTGATTCATCGTTAGAACTGAGATTGCATCCTGTTACCATTGGAGTACATATTGGTTTAGAATCTTCCATTCCATACTTCTTCAAGATCTGCTTGAGATATTTTGTTTGTGAAAGAAAAATACCATATTTTGTTTGATGTACTTGTAGACCAAGAAAATAAGTAAGTTCACCAAGTAAGGAAATTTAAAATTCTTGCTGCATTACCGAAGTAAAATTCTGACTCATAGATTCTTCATTGCTACTAAAGATGATATCATCAACATAAACAACAATAATTAGCAGTTTATCATTTTCAATCTTTGTGTATAAGTTGCTATTTGTAGAACCTTTTGTGAAACCTTGTTGTTGTATATATTTGTCAAGACAGTAATACCAAGCCCTTGGAGCCTGTTTCAGACCATAAAGAGCCTTTTTGAGCTTGCATACGAGTTTTGCATCATTTCCTAGAATGAATCCTTCTAGTTGTTCAATATAAAATTCTTCTTCTAAATCTCCATTAAGAAAAGCTGATTTTACATCCATTTGATATACTTTGAATTTTCGAAAACTAGAAAGAGCAAGAAACATCCTTATGGCTTCAAGTCTGGCAACAGGTGCAAAAGTTTCTTTAAAATATATACCTTCTTGTTGAGCATACCCTTTACAAACAAGTCTTGCCTTGTTTCTAATAACTTCTCCATTTTCATTCGGCTTATTCTTAAATATACATTTTGTTCCTATGACATTTTTATCATGAGGTCTAGGAACTAATTCTTAAGTATCATTCTTTTCAATTTGGTCAAGTTCTTCATCCATGGTCTTAACCCAACATTCATCCTTGCTGGCTTCAATTACATTTTGAGGTTTTGTGGAGGATAGTAATGCTAGATAACTTGAGGTCCCTGTAAGAGTTCTTCTTGTTTGTACTCCAGACCCTTTTTCTCCTCGAATTTGAGATTCTGGATGATTCTTCTGACCTTACCTGGATGTTGTCTTTTCCCTCTCTGTTGTGTCTTCTTCTAGTGCTTCATTGGCTTCTTCTTCCATATCATTTTTATTTGATGTGGGAAAGCATTCCCCATCTTCCTCATTGCATATTCCTCTATTGATTTCATTTATTTCGTATTTCTGCATGCTTCATCAATTACAACATCAATGCATTCAACAATTTTCCGAAGTCTTTTATTATAACATTTGTATCCTCTACTTATGGATGAATAACCAAGAAGAATTCCTTCGCCTGCTCTTAATTCAAACTTACCATGTTTTTCATCAATCCTTTTGATGAAACATTTGCTTCCAAAAACTCTAAAGTGTTTTACAGTAGGAGGCTTACCATACCAAAGTTCATATGGAGTTTGATTGCTATTTACCCAAACATTCGCTTTGTTGAGAAAAGTCACAGCAGAAAATGCAGCTTCACCCTAGAAGGTTGCAGGAGTTTCATATTCATCAAGCATAGCTCGAGCCATTTGTTGAAATGTTCTGTTAATTCTTTCCACCACACCATTTTGTTGAGGATTTCTTGCAATGGAGAATTGCCTTTTTATTCCATGTTGTTCACAAAAGTCAAAGAATTCATCTGATATGAATTCCCCCCCTCGATCAGATCTGAGACATTTGATTTTTCGATCTGATTCATTTTCAATTAAAGCTTTCAAGGGTTTAAAGTTTTCAGATTCTTCATCTTTATGCTTTAGTAGACCTATCCAACACATCTTGGAAAAATCATCCATAAATAAAATAAAGTATTCTTCTCCACGAGGTGACTTTTTCCTTGTTGGTCGACATAAATCAGTATGGATGAGTTCAAGAGGCTTACTTGTTGATCCTTCTTTTTCACTGAAGTGAACTCTGGTTTGCTTAATAACTTGACATGGATTGGATATGGTATTTTCTGGGATGCTGATATCTGGAAGATCACGAACTGCCTTGAGCCTGCATGCTTTTCTTATTTGAGAAAAGCTTAGATGTCCCAATATTCTATGCCATAGCCAGTTGTCATATGTTTTTCTTAGATAGCATTGTTGTTGTCCTCCTTTAAGTATGTATAAGTTGTTTGGAGTTCTTGTACCTTTGATCATGGTCTTTCCTACATCAAGCTCTCAAACCACACATCCGTTTGATCGAAACACAACTTCATTTCCTTGATCACACATTTGACTGACACTCAACAGGTTATGCTTTTAACCATCTACATACATGACATTTCCAACTTTAACCTTTTCTTTCAAGAAAACAGAGCCTTTACCTTTAATAATAGTTGGAGTGTCATTTCCAAATGAGACATTCTTTTCCTTTTCTAAATCATTATATGAATGAAGTTTCTCTTTATCACCTGTCATGTGTTTGGAGCATCCGCTGTTGATGTACCACTGATTTTCTTGTCCTTCTGCATACAGAGCTATACCACATCTTTCTGATTGAGATTCCTTCTTTCTCCATATCTTGGGATTTAATGAAGTTTTCTCTTTCTGAAGTGTTGCCTAAAATTTTCTCCTGCATTCAGATTCTTCATGACCAAAGTTGTCACAAATCAAGTATTCTTTTTCATTTTCAAGAGGAGAAAAGTTATTATAGGAACTTTTCTTGATTCCCGTTACACTCCTTTGATTTCATGTTTCTCTAGCCATGATGGTTTTGTAAGCAACACATTAAGAAGCTTTATGCCCAAAGTTATGACATGAAAAACATTGCCCATTAAAGAAGTTTCTACGAACATAGAATCTTTTGGCATTGTTTACCTGTTGGTTGAAGCTTCTACTGATATTCATCCTTGGAGTAAATTGAGTATGATTTACCTGATGAGTATTTTTAGGTCTTTGCTAATGATTGACACACTGTTCACTGGTCTTTGTTGCATCAAGATAGTTTCTGGTGGAGGCCGACGACTTCTGTGACTAAGATGATTCTTCAGTATATCTAAGACCTGTCTTTATAAGAGGAGAATGCTGAACTTTGATGATTTCATTTAAAGTTTCTAATCCTTTAGGAAATCTAATATTAAGAGATTTTGTCTTCTGACTTAGTTACCGGAGAATCCACAGTAAGAACCATTTTTTTGCCAACGTTTCAAATCCCAACCGAGATCCATCATCAGGACCAATTGAATGCTTGATAGAAGAAGAGCTGATTTGAGAGATAAATAGTAAAGAGAGAGAAAATTAAGATAAAGGTCGGCTATCACTTTTTTCTTTGATGAGAGGTCAACCAATTTCATTAA